>JBBPRT010000082.1:0-26408 GCA_038093175.1 Boletus hoseneyae
ACTCTAGGCTTCACAGCGAGGATCAATGAGCGTGGCACCGCGGGCCTAAGCATTCCCGAGAAGGACCGTGCTCGTGCCCGGGCATTCAAACAGGCTGGCCATCTCAACAAGCGCACCGGGTCTGCCAGTGTCGCCAATACTGGTGTGATCTACACCGCTCAGGTCGGAGTTGGAGACCCTGCAACAAACTGTACGTCGATCCACTGCCGTTGCAGATACGGGAACTAACTGATCCTAGACACGCTTGTGATTGATACTGGAAGCTCCAACACGTGGGTCGGAGCAGAGAAGGCATACGTCCCGACCAGTACAAGTCATGACACCGGGAACAAAATGGTATGTTTTCGATGTTCCCATATTACTTATGCCGAACTGAGAGGTAATCATAGTCAGTGCCTTACGGTTCCGGAGAAGTCACTGGAGAGGAATGGACCGATACCGTCACGCTGGCCCCCGGGTTAGTGATCACAGGGCAATCGATCGGTGTGGCTAGCTTGTCGTTCGGGTTTGACGGCTATGATGGTATCCTGGGCGTTGGCCCTACCGACCTTACTGCGGGTACGGTGGAAAATACCCTCACGGTCCCCACGGTAATGGACAACCTTTATGGACAAGGAAAGATCTTGAAGGAAGTGCTTGGGATCTATTACGTCCCGGCCTCCGAGCTTATCAGTAAAGGAGAGCTCACGTTTGGTGGTTATGACAGTAGTGTTATTACCGGTGACGTCAACTATGTCCCGCTCACGAAGACCTTGCCTGCATCGGTATATTGGGGTATTGAACAGTCAATCTCTTATGGCAGCCAGACTATCCTGTCGACGACTGCTGGTGTTGTCGACACTGGTAGTACCCTCATTCTCATCGCCTCGGGTGTGTGGTGTGTCGAGATTGAGTCAACTCACGCTGACCTGTTACCTATAGATGCATTCCAGGAATATCAGAAACTGACTTGCGCCACCCTGGATATCACTGGCTTCCTCTCCATCACCTCTTCCCAATATGATAAGCTGCAGTCGTTGTGGTTCAATATCGGAAGCAACTCTTACGAGCTGACGCCTAATGGGCAGATCTGGCCTCGCTCGCTCAATCATGTAATTGGCGGCAGCGCTAATAAAATCTACCTCGTCGTAAATGACCTCGGATTCCTATCTGACCAGGGCCTCGACTTTATCAACGGATATACCTTCTTGTGCGTCCATGCTTCCTTCTTCATTCATCCATCGTTGCTGCTAATGTTCGTCACTTTTCAGGGAACGCTACTATAGCGTATTCGATACTACCAACAGCCAAGTTGGCTTTGCCCCTACTAAATACACAGATTCTACGTCTAACTAAGGGTCATTCATTGCTTACATCCCATCTGATGAGTCTCTCGTATGCGTATTTTCCATCCAATTGTTCCGTCAGAGTAGCGAGTTGTGTACAAATCCCTCCGTGCCCTTGTCGGTGCGTTGCCGACGAGTGAGAAAATTGGATGGGCAAGTATTTGGATATCACGAAAACACATTGGTGGGTTATTGAAGGTCGTGAAGGCGGGCCCATTTGTCTTATCTTGTAATGCCCTTGATTAGCCTACACCGATCAATGCTTCACGCGTTCCAGGTATTTTGGCTTATCTTCGTCTTGCATCATGGTCTAGCGAAGGAACAACTCGTCGTTCAACGTTCAACCTCGCCATCAAGGGAATAAAACGACCTACCTTCAAGTTTTGGACTGGTCTATCGACGGAATGATGAAACTGCACCCTCGAGTCAATATCCGATATTTGACAGTCGTATGTTCGTATCCTCCACAGAAGCGGGATAACAGATATTACGTCGAGTCTGGAGCCCGCGAGATGGAAGACGTTACGCGTGTCGTTGAGGAGGTCATTGGGTTGATCCCAGATCCTGGCTCTCAACTGACATATTATTGCGAGGATCGATCGACGCGTTTGAGGCATCTCGCGGGAACATGGCTGGGTGAGAGGACACAGGACATTGCATGTAGTCTGCCAGTACAACACCTGGACGAAGCGCCGGGAGGGAGTGGCTGCATGGACGTACCATCGGATGGTCGCCAGTTCGGACACGCACGGGCATTGCATACAATAAACGATATCATCACCGTAGAAGGACACAACGATTACGCTTGGGATACAAGACCCACCCCGACTCAGTCACCCCCTTCACGCATGACTAGGACCGGCAAAGGGTACTTTCCTCTCTACCATCTCTATTGCTTCGCCCTGGTCCATCCTCTCGGTCCCTTGAATTTCCCACGTGGACGGGTCCCTTTGAGCACGTTCACTTTCCATGGATGAGAAAGGGTCCGGTGTTTCGATGTCACTTCCATGGCGGTCCAGTAGAACGAGGGCATATAGTTTCCGCACAGTCAAGATGAATCGGGGGGTGAGTGTGCATACGGGTGCAAACTGCAGTATCTGATTCGCCATGTCCCACCACCATAATTCGTCCTGTGGGATGTGTGTTTTGTAATCCAGCAGACCCACGACTGAATATGCCAGGACTCTATCCATAGTAATTCACCATTAGCAGCAGAAGAAATGAGAGATAAGGTGTGTACGTACCCAAGAAAGTAGAATAGACCGTCTCTCGTGAGAAGGGTCATGTATGGGCCTGGTTCGAATCGCTTTGTCGCTTCGTATATTTGAAGTGACTCCGTGATAAATCGAGTAGTTAACAGCAGAGACATCAACCCGCCAAGAATGGCCTGGAGAATTTCTACAGCAATCCCGACCCGAACTGCTAGTTGGGAGTCAACCTGTACGGTGCAGAATGAAAAATCGGCTTCAACTTGGGTGATGGCCTGTACTACGTGATCGGGAGAACGGCGGATATCCCATTAGGTAGTGTTCATAATATGAAGCTTTGTTTCACATACCTGTTGACTTCCCTGTGCTGAGCATGAGGCATGCAACTAGCAGGAGGATGACTTCGGTAGCGTAGAATATCAAAAGGGTGCCAAGGATGAACAACGATTTCTTGCATAATATCCAGACACGCATGACCATCGCCACTGCATCTACTGGTGTGATTCATCTCGCTGGGAGTGAAATGAAATCTTACTGTCTGCGGCACCAAGAAAAGCGAAGGAAGCCCAGCTTGCAAAAATATAGATAATCTCGCCTTAAATGCGTCCATCAGTAGAGTCGATATCTGACCATCACATAGATGTGCTCACAACTATTGAAATAACAGTCGGTGAGAAATGACCCGGAGATCGATCAGCAGAACAAGCAGCATGAGCACGTACGCCTACCAGCGGGTGGACTTCTTTAGTGTTCCATTGATCGTCAGCAGTATAAAAAATCACCTTTGCAGGACCGGGTAGGAAAGAACTCCCCACTTGAATCAAGTCGGATCGATCAGCCATATTCAGAATTTCGAGGGATAAACACACATGGGGAGATAAATCTAGCGAACCAGTCACACTCAATTACTGTGATGTTGTTATACACGTAGACATACATGATAAGACACAGCCCGGAATAACGAGCCTGGAGGTCAACAACTGTTGGTTCAGCGTGGCATCATGGAGATGGCGAGGGTGCACACCAGAACATAGAATGTGGTCCACCATATCCACGGTTTGTTCTGTAGCCATATCAGAATATAAGGTATCCCTGCGAAAATAGACTGCTCACCCATATGTATGCTATCTACAAAGGGTGTCAGCCAGGTAAATTCCTTCGGACCATGCCAACGGACACTGGGCATACCTCATCCTCGAGTGTAAGTACTGGCAATGTCGAGGTTCATCAAGCATGATGCAACACATATAGACGCATGTTACTCACTCCAATCATATCCGACGACAGTGAGGACTACAACTAGAAACAGTGAGATCGTCTGATGCAATGCCGAAGGGTCAACAAACATACGAGTCGCGTAGTCGTTCAGCTGAATGCCTGTGACTGTCTGCAGGCCGGAAGCCATGAACTCGAGATAGTGCAAGTAAACCAGCCCCCCACAAAGAACGACAAGAGAATAAGGGATTGTGCAAGGTAGCAGCGCCTTATCCGTGTATATGGGTGCATCCGAAGAACTTGATATGTAGACCTCGAGGAAGGAACTTGGCAATAATATAATATCACCATGTAAGGTAATCACATAATAGTCTGTACTAATCTACTACTGATAAGACTGGCTGCTAAGCGATGGCACACGTTTTTGCGTAGCAATATGTTGAACGACCGTTTGAGTGCTCTTTTCAAAACGCGGTAACGATCACTTCGATTCTCTTGTTGTGCGCACGCTGAATATGTGGGCTAGGCGAGCGGTAGTGGCACCGCACCATCTATAGTACACGATGCACGGCAGAATACATTGACAGAGACCGTACGTGTACAAAATGTTTTGCGAGAACCTTCGTGATCAACATTTAGAGCAGTCCAATTCGGTCCTGATGTCATTCTTCTTGATGGCTATGTTGAACCCAGAAGTGCAGGAGAAGGCACAAGCACAAATCAACGAGGAGCCAATGCCAAGTTGCCGACAATAGAGGATCGACCATCGTGACCCTTCGTCGAATCGTAGATGCCATTTTTCGGGAAACTCTCAGATACTGCCCTGTTGTTCCTCTCAACTCTTGCGGCTGTTCCTCATGGTGACGACGCGTATAATGGATTCCGCATCCCGAAGGGTAAATATCTGTCAAATCTGTGCAACTGAGCGTCTATTGACACCCGCTTTCAGGTGCCATTCTTTTAACGAACCTATGGTCAGCATGCTCCATGGTTTCGAAACCCCAGCATGTCTTGACAACCTAGTTTACCAGGTCGATGGCACACGATGAGTCTAATACCCCAATCCTCATGAGTTCATACCAAAGCGGTTTCTCAACGACGACGGGTCTCTGAAACCCAACGACACCACACATATTACGTTCGGATTTGGTCGGCGGATCTGTGTCGGGTGACATTTAGCAGACACGTCGGTGTGGTCGGTCATCGCCAAGGTGTTGGCGGTGTTCAAGATATCGAAACCACTGGACGAGGATGGGGCGGAGACCACGGTGGAACCGAGATTCTCGAGCGGAATTGCAGTGTGAGTTGTTGTGAACGCACAAATTCGTTTTTGTGGATTTCTAATATGAATTCTCTCTGCACAGACGTTCTCTTCTGTTCCAGTATAAGATTGTACCCAGGTTTCCAGGGATGGATACGGAGAAGCTGGAGTTGCTGATCATGATTGCTATCTTTCTGTTATGGTTCCGAACAAGATGAATGATGTTTCCTTCCTTTCGGGGTATGTACATGCATGTAAGTCATTGGCGTTCGATGTGCGCTCGTCGGAGCCAAAGGCAGCGACGGATATCGGTCCGCCCACGACATTCTAAACCCGCGAATGGATCGACGACAGAGAATTGGCAAAAGAGTTGATGCTCTCCGCCGTTTTAGCATCCGTTTACCGCTGCCACACGACCGACTGCAGATTTATCCCTTGCACGTGGATCAACTGTCTTCCGCCAATGAAGAGTCTGTTTTGGGGAGATTACGGACATGGTGCCGACTTCAAGTTTCGGTCATTCTGACACGGGTTTCTCAGGCTGCCAGTACTGCTGGATGTATTTTTTTCATATACGGCTCAAACACGACGTTAGCATCAATTACTCCATTCAACATATATACATATGGGCATCATTACATGTGCTAAATAAGACACGAGCGACATACAATACATCTTACACAAGACAACAAAACAAGTGAATGGGGAGAATGGGTAACCAGAACAATCATGGTGGCTGAGATCACATGTCCAAATTGAGGGAGCGAAATGAAGGGGGATCATGGCATTCGTGACGGTATCAGAGGCGGAGTGGAGGAGGGGCAGAAAAAGAAGACGTTCCATATTACCATGAGAAGTATATCATGTACACAGTGCACCGGGCGGGCACTCGTTTTTTTTCCCGGACACACCGCCCAGGAACCGAAAACGTTCATCGAGACGACAACTCCAACGCCGACGTAGAAGTGGCCAAACCCGGTATCGCTTCCACGTACTCTCCGAAATGCGACGCCGCAGTCTTGTTCGACCGCACCGTCAGCCGCTTCAACGCATACCGCGAGCGCTTAAGCATCTCCATAAACGATGCGTGCGGCCATGCGTCGCGTTCGCGGTAACAGAAACAAATGTCGAGCTCTTCGAGCGCGGGTAGGGTAAGGGCGTTGAAGACCGCGTCGAGCCCCGCTCGGATCACTTTGATTTCCATGTGGCGCAGGGTGGGGTGTGTGATCGACCCTGGTGCGAGCGCGCGTAAGGCGCCCAGTTGAATTTCGTCTGCAGAGAGACAGGAGACGATGATGGTGCGGAGGTGATCGCACCGCGTGAGGAGCTGGATGAAGAGCATGCTGCTAAACAGTGCAAAGTGCATAGTCAGCTCGACCAAGTGATCCCAGGGTAACCTGATCCCGTCGAGGGACCGCACATCATAGTTGAGGCACTGTAAGGATGCAGAACGGAGGTGTCTGGTAGATCCGGGGAAGTAGATGGAGAGATTGTCTCGATGGGTGGTGATTTGGAGATGTTCGAGGGGGAAATCGAGCTCGGTCCCTTGCTTTGGGATAAAGAGAGTGGGCAAGGAGGGACCGTGCCACCAAACATCGCTACAGCGAGTGATGAGCGGCCGAAGCCAGTGTACCGCAGACGAAACAAGCGTCGGGTCTTCAACGATCATATCATTGAAGATTCGAATGGACAGAGGGACGCTCTTGGCTCTGGCCAACCAAACCTCGCACCCATGACGATAGTACCCCTCACAGACAAATTTCTGAAGATAGAGGGTGAGAGTGGACCAGAGGGATGGGGTGGATAGTGCCACAGCACGCCAATCACGGCACACTCGAGTGAGCACCATGGGAGCCTGGGTGTTTCTCGGGATGACGTATGATGTATTGGGTAGGCAATGGTAAAACACCTCGCCCCACACCTCTGGAGGGATGCGACGGGCGGCTGAAGTGAGCGCCTGGTGAACGAGCAATGACTGTCGGACACGAGCGCTGTTCTCCTGGAGTCTAGCTCGGATGGTAGCCAACTTGAGAAAAGCACTGTCTATGTTGGCCATCTGCGACGCAAGAGCGGCGAGCTGATCATGTTGCTTCGAGACGACGGCATTGATGATGGGAATGTCTTGTGGGCCTGGTACGACGTTGACCGTACTGAATTTTGAAAACGGAGTTTCAAGATCACCTGGCTGTTGATACCAGAGATGATCGTAAAGGTACGAGAGAGAGAGAGCAACCAAAGGACTGACCAAAAGGGACGACTGACGCAGGCATGACTCATGAGACACGATTGCGCAATCGGTGGGAAATGGCCGCTGGCGCACCTTGCCGAGATACTCGTCTAATTGATCGTGTATCGCTTGTAGAGCATCCATGTCCTCCTCGTCGATGGATTCCACGGCGATAACGTCTGTTTTGCAAGGGCAAAGGCAAGGGCTAGGTTAAAGGCAATGGGTTTGTGACCTGCGGGTGATAGGATCACGAAGGCGTGTCACGATGTTCACTTGCTCCGCGGCGGTGCACCTGTTCAAACTTCAGAAACGATTCATCCACAAGGAAATATCTCACAGCTGTCGACCTGCCTCAGGCTTCACCCGCAGCTTATTCTGTGAGTTGAAAGAATTTTTGTTGGTGCCGCTGTCACGGAGCGGGTGTATGTTGTCTCTAATTTCCCATTTTTAGAGACCGATTCTTGCTATACGCTATGGCTCGACTCCAGAGGACTCCATGTTCTCCCATATCTGATCAAAGGTGATGTGCTTGCACCCAAAAGCCACTGATGAAACGCGTTCTTTTGCCAACAACTTCACATGGGCATAGTTGGTCCAAACTCCTGGTCTCATCCCATGCTCGACAGCATCACTTCATGTCCCTACTTTGAATCGTATCGCATAATCATACATAGTGTACCGTACGAGCTTGCATTTAAAATCCTGACTTTTTGCTCTGAATGCACTACGGAAATGACATAGTCCTGGTTTGTTCCATCATGTCTAACGTGGCCTACGAGCGGCTACCGTTGCACTCTGTCTCGGATCCTGCCCGCCCTCGTTCTCGTTCATGTTCACCACGTCGCCGCTCGTTTCGCAAATCCAGCTTCCTTGGTTTGTCAATACGCCCACGGACATGTTTCACCACACTCAAATTCATCGTCCCACTTCTCGCCATCACCGTCCTCACCGGTTTATTCCTCTATGAACCACATATCGAACTCGCGTTTTACTCCCGTGAATGGATACAGAACGAAATTACCACCGTAGAGCCCCTCCTAGGGTGCTTCAATGCTGACCTCGTTAGCCCCCATTACAACGTCTCCAAGTACGTCTACGGTCCCAAGCACACCGAAGTTCACGCCGGCGTACCAATGCGATTCGGCTTGGACTGCTATGACTTTGCAGCGACCATCCAGTCACCAAACGAGCCACACCACCCAAGTTTCGCACCTCCGGATGACCGTATCCATTATCATGCCTATTGGCGTGTCGACCTCGCACCGTTTGGTGAGCGACAGGAATACATGCTCAAATCCTTCTTTGCGACTCAAAACGTTGATAATACCCGTTTGATCATGTGGTCTAATGGGGACCTGAGCGTTTACCCGATTCTCCAAAAGTACCTCGCACGATTCCCGGACGCGTTCGAATTGCGTGTGGCTGATATCGAGATGCTGGCCCGTGGAACGCCGCTCGATGGCAGTAGTTTGTTGAATCTGAATGATAAGAAGGCTTGGGTAGACGGGGATCTCGTTCGGTTGTTGGTCGTGTGGACGTATGGGGGAGTATGGATTGACATGGATTCCCTCCTCACCAGGGACCTTGCGCCCCTTCTCGAACACGAGTTCGTGACCCAGTGGGATTGCTATGGTACGTCCTTTCCCTTCTTCCTCTTCGTCGTTCCGTTTGCCGCCGTGAGGCTGCATGACACGCTTTCTCGCCTTCACAACCCTTACCACGCCTTCTCATCCCAATCACGTAGACAAGCCGTACCTGGCATTGAACGGCGCTCTCATGCACTTCCACAAGCACTCGCCCTATCTGTGTGAAGCCTTCCACATTATGGCCACGTCCTCCCCTCCCCACCCTGGTTCTACAGACTGGGGTGCCCTCCTCTATCTCAAACTCTGGCGTCGGCTCCTGGCGGCCCACATCCCCCCCTTTAAGATCCTCCCCTTTTGCTTCAGCGATGCGCGTGCATGTCGCCTGGACAATCGTCTTCCGGACCCATTCGAACCCGACCGATCGAGCGGGAAGTGGACGATGGGACTGGGATTGGAAGTGGGCGGCCCGTTGGATCAGACGTTGGGTCAGGTGTTTTCGGTGCATTTGCATAACCAGTGGGAAAAAGCGTTCCCAAAAGGTGGGTGGGTGGAGAGGTTGTTGCTCGCGCGATATGAGGAAAGGCTGAAAGAAGAGGGGGTGGGGACGAGGGGCAGCGATGATCGATGATCCTTGTGGTATCGAGTGGATAATTGTTGAGGAGTTTAGCGGGAATGATCTTTTGGAAACTGACGTACGCACGGTGTAATACCGGGCTACCCATTGCATGACTTCTAATACCATTAGTTACCGCAGGTATAGCTCCAGTCCGCTTCTTGTGTGGTTGGTGTCACTTCAGTGCAAGCTCCCATATTTTCCTGCTCTCTCGCAAGGGCATGGCCTCAATTTCAGCAATGCCCATGACTTTCCCTAACTGTGGAGCATGTCAAAAAACTAGAGGTTACAATGGAGGGTGTATATTGACAGAAAATTAACGAAACACGGGCAACAACGTAGGTTGCACAATCATATCTACACATTGATATACATGACAGCATTCGTCCGAGCATTGAATTCTTGCAAACTTGTTTAAGCAGCATTCGTAGCATTCGTAGCAACCAGCTCCTCCAGCTTCTCGGCGTCCATCCCAGGAATCCTTGGTATGATCCTGTATGGGAACGGAGCAGGACGTCTATGCGCGTGATCAACAAAAAGGAAATGCGTCATTCGTCTCACTTACACCGCGACCCCACCCAAAAATTTGGGTTCCACGGGCATTTCTACACCGTTCTCGTCCAAAGGCTTTAGTATCTTAAAGGTGGCCAGAAAGTTGGCGATGACAATCCACACGGAGAGGTCCGCAAAGTGTCTCCCCACACACATCCGTCGACCGAACCCAAACGTGATGTTTTCCGTGTCGTTGGGTTTCAGAGAACCGTCGTCGTTAATGTATCGCTCGGGCATGAACACGTCTGGATTGGGGTACTTGGATTCATCATGTGCCATCGACCTAACAAAATGGGTCATCAAGGCACATTGTTTTGAGGACGTTGGAGCGCTACGGACCATTGGTTCGCTAAAAGGATGGCACCTAAAGGTGGGAATCAGAAGATGGCTCAACCGCCCAGGAGGACTGTTGATCGCTCACCCTTTGGAATATGGAATCCATCATACACATCGTCATCCACGGCTGCATGAGGGAGCGCTGCGTCGTGCAAGCAGGATCAACGACAAGAACTTCCCGAGGAACAGATCACTCACACAGAGGAGCGATGGGGCTGTACCTGAGGGTTTCCCAAATAACTGCATCCACGAAGGGCAGCGATGGTCGATCCTCTAATGTTGGTAATCTCTTTTTACCTACAACTTCATCGATCTGTGCTTGTGCTTTCTCCTGCGCTTTTGGGTTAAACATCATCAACAGGAAGAACGTCATCAGGACCGAGTGGGACTATTTTCCGAAAGAGAAGTATTGGTGGGGGGTCGTTGCGAGTGTATCAGTCACGTACCGTCTCCGATCCACCTTTGAAATTTGAAAATACATGTGAGAGTGAGTAGGAATCAGACTAGGCGCAAAAAATGCGTACCAAAAAAAGAGGTCGCAGATGCACTTTTAAGTGCATCCAACCATGATTGATCCGGAACAGTTCCCTTCTCTTCCATGTTTCGTAACGCATCATGTACCATGGATGGCGCAACATGGCCTGCCGGCTTTGAGAAACATTCAACGATGTATGAGAGGACGAAGGTGCATCTAACTACCTTCTCCATCGAATACGCGAATCCCTTTTCGAGAAATTGTTTTGCGAGTTTTCTCGCAATAGCCATATCCTCTTTGAACGACATCCCAGGAAACCACGCCGGAAGCTTCAGCACTGGGAACAAGGTGAACACCTGGGGGATAACAAAACAGGTACGCGATTTACTTACGCATTGGGAAAGCGGTCAAAATTATTGCAGTGTCCGCACGCAGAGCAGATGTCACGGTGTCTTGGACCTTTGCCACGATTTTGTAGAGTTCGTCTTCCTTGGACGGCGGATCATAATCCCATGCGCTGGACAGAGTGATCGAGGCCGTGTATCTTGACACAACGTCAAATATCTTTCATCTTGAAACAACCCAGACACGCACTCGAATATATATTCCTCGAGGTGTTCCGGCGCAACGAGTAGTTGTCGGAGAATCTGACATGTCTTACGGTTTAGTAATGGAATAAATCTTGGGGCCGCATCACCACGATAGGTCTGATGGAAAAATCGTCTGTGCAGCCGCCACGTGTCACCATAGGGCAAAAACGCAGAGTTGAATTCTATTCCACACCTAGGACTATAAGTCCAACTTGACATCCTATATGAAATGAGGTACCCACAGTTCACTAGTGATGAAGTAAGGACGGCCTGAAGTGTTCGAAGAACGGTTTTCAAGCAAATCCTTTGCGATCTTATCCGAATTAATGATGATGACTTCCTGGCCCAATACTCGGACATAAACTAAATCGCCTACAGAGGAGTCTGTGAGTAGAAAACGGATACCTTCGCATGCTATTACCTACCATACGTTTTTGCCCACTCGCGATAAGTCAACCATGGTGCATTTGCGTCGACTCCAATGACATTTCCAATCCACGGCAACCCAATAGGGCCGGGTGGCAAAGGGGAAGTAGACCTCGCATTCCCAAGATATCGTCGCCCGACATAGATAACCACGATGAACCCGAAGGCAATGGCGGAAGTGGCGATCGGAATAGTCATTGGCAGACAATGAAGACGATGGTACATCCGAGTATTCGTCCGTTTTATGGACGGGCCTCATGGGCATTTCCCCCTTGAGACATCTTTGCCCTATTAGCAGTCAGAGACGCGGCACGATCATTCTTGGACGAAAGTTGGTCATGGCTGAGACATTAAGTAAGGTATAAGTTCCAAAATGACATCGGCAAACTTACATTACAGTGCACTTCCGAATGACCCTGTTTCAGTGCCACAGAAGCATTCCATCAGCCCGCTCGACATAATTTAAATCTTATTGTATCTGTGTGCTTACTAGTGCAATATGAATGAGACCTTGGCCGTCCCGGGGGAAACTGTCATCAACCCAGGTGGTCAGTGGCAAGGCCCGTCGGCGCCTGATCCTGGGTCAGCGGAATAACCGAGTCAAGTGGCCTGTGCCACAGCAGTGCATTTAGATTCTGGCCAGGAATGGTACTTACAAGTTTGAACCCATTTTGGGCTTGCCAACAGCAACCAATTAGAGCTCGCAAAAAAGTTGCAACTAGAACCTTACTCCGAGTCTGGGCAAGGGACTCGACCGAGCGAGTTACTTGGAGTTTGCCTAGCAGCAGTCTGCCTCGGTCCACCAGTGAAGAAGTCCAAGGTATCGTTCCGAAGCACAGATGGACCAAGGCAGCAATCGCCGAGATGCGCAGAGTCGACAGCTTCCTCAAGGAATGCCTACGCCTTGATGGACTGAAACTCAGTAATATTTATTTCATGCTCCTTCGGATGCTCCTTCGGATGCGACGGCATTCTGATGGCCAACTTGTACCTATTCATACCAATCCTCTCGCGCAAGGCCTTGACAGACTTCGCGTTCCCAGACGGAACTTTCAAAGCGAAAGGAGCGCTGGTTGCTGCGCCCGCAGGATGTCTCCACCGCGATAAAACTATCTACGCAAAACCCGAGGTATTCGAGCCATTGCGATTTGCCGACATTCCCGACGAAGGGCGAAACCAATCAGTTACCTCTGCTACGACCGAGTATTTACCCTTTGGACTTGGTAGACACGCATGGTACTAGTACAGCCTTTCTTTTCTTTAACTTCTTCCGTCGAAATATGATCCTCTGACTGCGCTTTAGCCCGGGACACTTCTTTGCTGCAATCGAGTTGAAATGCATGTTGGCCCACGTTGTTGTGACATTAGAGGACAGCGCGACGCACTCGCCCTGCTTGCATATTGGTACACCCGTATCAACCAATCCCCGTGCAAAAATCATGTTCAGGAACAGGGAGCATTGGCTCCGCGTTGTCCTTTTCATCTAGTTGGTCGTTCGACATTCATTAATCATTGTAGAGGGAGATCGCTATAGCGCCACAGTGCCGAGCATGCCGATAGGCTGCTTTCAAAGTTGTTCACATACACACTTCGACGATCCTCACATAAAATAGGGATCGTCTTCTCTTTCTTCTTCCCCACTCTTATCGTCCCCTCTCGTGCCCGATGAACTCTACCTCGCTACCATCCGTTGGGCTCATCAGTGATGTGCCGCTACTCATGGTGGTTGCTATCGGATTTTGTCTCCCACCATGGGTTAGTTTCGCCCGTTGAGCACAGTTCTGAGGTAAGTCTGCTTATGTACATAGTCCTGCTACTTTGCAACGTCCACCATGCCATTAATGAGGTGAGTAAACGTTTCATCGGCATGTTTTTTTGCGGACGTTTACAAGATTATAGACAGACTCGCTGGACTCGGGTACCTGTGCGCTTGGATCCACTGTTCACCGTCGCTAAACGGCACCTGGCTGCGTGGTGCGGCTCCCCTTCAAACATCCGGTCGCTCAGCGACGAAGTCGGATCAATTATTCAGGTATTATGCTGACCTCGGCTGCGTTTCGTTGTCCGATCATCCTACTCATGCGCCGGTTAAAACAACCACATCCGACCGTCTCCTCGTCGTCAATCGGTAAGGTCGAAAGCTGATCATCATCTTCCAGAATATATGAGCTCTGTCCATTGCCTCTAATGCCCCTACAACGAATTTTGACAAGGAAATATTCGATATCTCAAAGAAGAACATACATCACTTCTGTCTAGGGAACTTTAACAGGCTCGAGTATGTTTCTCAATCCGAGTCGTAGCCCCATTGGCATCAAAGTCATTGAGTCCAAAAAAAAACATGCCAGACAAGGAATTGCACCAAAAGGCCATCCATCCTCTCTGAAACATGATTTTGTACCGGAACCAAACAGGATGTCTGCGGGCGCAACTGCATGCTGCGTAGTATATACATGGCAATACTGCCAAGAATAACGGGCTGGGATCCGTTCTTCAGGTTTATCGAGCTCACACTAGAGGCCTCAAGACTATTGATGAGGGAACCATCGTCATTCTGGCACCGCCTATTTGGACGCCGAGATCAGACGTGTATCATAGATCTCCAGACAAACAGTCAGATATCATGCATCGTGCTTGAACGGCGGTGTGATCGCACTAACCGCGCGCTCAAACGCTCACCATCTGACTTATTCATCCATCGGGGGCGCCAACGGCATGGGCTGCTGAGGACGCAAACTATATTCGGGCTGGACTACATATTCAAGCGGAATGACACATCTGACCAACGATCCATCAAGTCTCCTGTCGATGGACCGCCGAAACGTTTGCGTTCGAGGATTGGATCAGGGCCCAATCGAGTTCGCGCGTCTGACCGGGAAATCAGGCATACATAAGGTGCTGGGTAGCGGAAGCGATGTGGGGGAGCTGCTGTCGCGGTAGTGAGCTCTCACCGCGTGAGGGCGATTTTTGGCATAAAAGATTGACCGCATCATGATGAATGATATTTATTGTAGTGGTTCCTCAGTTATCGTCATTTGCCAAGAACATTGAAAGAGGTCCACCAATGGCCGAATTTCAGAACACGAGGTGAGTAGACTCGAGCTCGCTTGGGTGCTGATGGGAAGGTCACAGTCGCGTACACGCCACGGTTACGGGGTTGAAGTTCAAGAAGGGCTATTATACTGACTGGGCCGGCTGTGTCAGGCGGTATTGGATGCCCTGAAACCCGTTTAGCGCTGAATGTGTGAGATATATATGTACTTGGCCATAACTTTGAACCCTACACCTGGGCATGTGGAACCCTGCCGTGGCCAATGACAGGAAACACTGAGGCGAGCGGGCGAGACGAACTGGACCAAGCTCTGTAGGGGCTACGACGTACGGGTACAAGGGATGCGACTAGGGACTCCTACGAGACGTGGGGTATATATATGTATCAGAATGCCAATAGGATACCAGTGGAATACCAGTGAGGCTTACAGCATGATGTATACTGGTTGGCACGGTGGTCGGCGTCTCACAGACTGGGGAAATTAATTAGTCAGCTGTGTTCAATGGCCAGGCGCTTCGTGTGTCTGGGTTCCAGAGGATGCTTCCTGGTTGCACTGGCAGTAAGTCCTAGAGAGGATGTGACTCGGGCACGGAACTTAGTAACCTGACAAGTACGAGGATAAGTCTAAAAGGCGTCGGCGACTCAGAACCGAAGTCCAGAGGACCAATAAAATCAATGTGAGGGAATACAATACATGAAACCAGAAGCGCAACGCCTGGTCCGACGTTCGGACATTCTTGCGAGCCAGATCATGATGAAGCGTAACAACCAAAACCGCTGTATTACCATTTATTATTATTTGGCATTTAATTAGGGATCTGTTATTGCCAGTGACCGGAGCAAATCAATTCTGCCAGTGGTTGCCCACATGATGGGTCCAAACTATATCTGCCAGTAACAGCGAGAGCAACACACGAAAACTATTAGGCTCGAGCCGTTGAAAGCCGTGTTCACCCGGATTTCCTATGACCGCTCACAAGCACTGGCAGCATCCGCGCACGAACTTCCTAAAATAGGGCACCCAACCTGGAATTCCTCCGTTAAACTTCTTTCCACATTCTCGCGTGTTTCATGATGCAGCCGTGTTACTGGTGTCGCATAACTGTGACAACTTCAAGAACTTCTGCATGGATAAACTTTTTTTTTTTTTACTTAACCCAGATCTTGCAACTCAGCGAGAGTGATGGCTAGCGGTCTATATAGTAACTACGCGGACCAGACGTATGATCTGTATCCCTTTCATCCCGTATGCCAACGAACTGGCCAACCATTTTTGCTGTTGTCCTTGGTTGTGTCGTCGTCCTCAACGTGGGTCGCCGATACCTCGGGAAGTCTCGTTCCCTACCCCCTGGTCCTCTCGGGCTACCATGGATCGGGAATGTCATCGGAATCGATGCAGGCGCCCCATGGTTGACATACACTGAATGGTCCAAAAAATACGGTAAGTCGTTTGCAACATGTCAGACGTTTGCATCGTACATTCACGCAAATGACTTCACAGGTGATTTGGTCCATGTCCGGTTGTTTGGGAGGGATATCATTATAATCAACTCTGAAGCAGTTGCAAAGGACTTACTTGACAATCGCTCTCGGAACTATTCTGGCCGTCCCTTCCTCATCACGAACGAATTGTCGGTCCTTCCTTTCACTCACTACGCTGCGAATCATTGATCTCAATTCTAGGAGTGGATTAGGTTTCAACACTGCGTTCATGCCCTATGGCGAAAGATGGCGACTTCACAGGCGATTCTTTCACCAAACCTTCCGGTTGGAGGCTATTCCGGGCTTTCTGCCATTACAACATCGCAAGGGGTGTCAGCTCCTACGGCAGCTGTTGGATACCCCAGAGCAATTGGTAGAACATGTTTTCGAGTACGCGCATCGACCATTTCTGACGCCACTGAACACTCAGACTCCATTTAGGTATACCGCATCGATCATGCTAAATAGCGTGTACGACTATGACCCTAAATCTAGAGATGATAACCTTGTGGACATCGCTTCAAGGGTTCTCGACATCGTTGTGCCTGCTGTGCGCCCTGACGTCGCAATTGTCGTCGGCGCACTCCCAGCAAGTGAGCAGCTCATTCTTCATCTCTAGTCTTTCGTCTAGACAGTTCATATCCAAGTTTTGAAACTCCCATCATGGTTGCCTGGAATGTCATTTAAAGAGAGGCTGACAGTTGCAAGAGAGTACGCAAAAGAATACCGCGATAAACCATTCGACTACTCGATTAAAAAACTGGTAAAGGGAAACCAAATTTTTCTTGCGGACGCTGAACTCATTGTCGTCAAAGGTAAATGGTAGTCCCTCGCCATCAATGGTGTATGATGCACTTCAAAAACTCGAGGAGCAAGGTTCCGAGTCCGGTGACGCGATTTGGATGAATGGGCTGAAAGACGCAGCGGCAACGGGCTTTTTGGGTGCGCTCCTCGTTGCCTCGTTTCCATCCTCGCTCAACAGCGTGTTTAGCTGCATCGGAGACAGTATATCACACCTTTTTCCACACGGTCTATTGCATACTGAGACATCGAACAGTCAAACTCTGCAATCTTGACCTTTTTCCTCATGATGTTGGTTGCTCCAGAAGTCCAGAAGAAGGCCCAGGCGCAACTTGACGTCGTGGTTGGAAAAGACAGGCTTCCAACGATCGAAGACCGTCCTTCGTTGCCGTACATAGATGCCATCATTCGTGAAGTGCTCAGGTACAGCCCAATTATGCCATTGTGTGAGTGTACTCTACAGACCATCCACCCGTCCCTTTTGACTGGCCTCTCAACCATCAGCCCTGCCCCATGCCACTGTGGATGACGACGTTTACGAAGGGTTCCATATTCCGAGGGGTACGTAACTCGAAGATTTTTGACTTCTCAGACACAGGTTAACACGTGCAGGTTCTGTCGTCTTGGCAAACGTTTGGTCAGTACGTTCCGTTTTCTTCTTATTCCTGGGTGACATTATCTTGCAGGTCGATGTCTAGAAACGAGGAAAAGTTCCCCAATGCCAATGAATTCATCCCCGAAAGATTCCTCAACGAGGACGGCTCCCTCAAGCCTTCTGATATCGACAGCATTGCTTTCGGGTTCGGTCGACGCATTTGCGTCGGAAGGCACTTCGCAGACACCTCCCTATGGTCTATCTTCTCCAAGGTCTTGTACACATTCAATGTACTGCGTCCCAAGGACGAGAAAGGCGCAGAAATTACAGTGGAACCGAAATTCACGAATGGCATCGCCGTGTGAGTAATCGCTTAAGCCTGAGCTTGTTCGTGTTCGTTATCTGAGGTGGCGTTGATTCCGCTTGCACTGTGCAGACATCCTGTTCCTTTTCAATACAAAATCGAGCCTAGGATATCTGGGTTGGATGCTGCTAAATTGGAACAGCTCATTGGTACTAGCACCTTGTAGATTATATAGCAATCGTACGCGCGTGACGCTAGTACGAGCTTGTACTGACGATAAGCTAACTGTTCGATATTCACGCCAATAACACGACGCGCTCTGCCGCATTGCACATCATCCAAGTGAGCTCGGCAACAAGGCCGACGCCAATTCAGAGTCTGGACTTCTTCGCTGACTTGAGCCTCGTCACGCATTCTCTCCGCCGCCACTGGCATGACATGACATGCACACACATGATATCTTTTCTCGCACGCTCTCACTCTCGCCCTTGTCTCTGGCGTTACTGCTGTGGAGGCTCAGTCATCCTCTGAAACCTCCGAACGCCTGCCGGTGGATTTCATCAAACCCATCCCAGCAAAGTTACGTGAGTGGCACTGAGACATCATGATGTGTCCGAACACTGACCATCAGTAACGTCAATTGTGAACCAGAATGAGACCTCTGCGATTGAACCCCGCCGGAGCAATCCATATAAGTTCACGATCCATATTCACTACGACATATCCCTGTTGCCAACCCTCTACTTTGAATGTCTACCTGGGCGATCGCGTGCGTGTTGACCCTCGGATGGGTAGCAGTCCTATACGTTAAGCAAAGACACTACAAGAGTGCGAAACGTCGACCCTGCTTTCCATTGCCTCCCGGTCCTCCCGGGTTACCATGGATTGGGAACATCATTGGAATTGATTTGACTGCGCCATGGGTAACCTACAGCGATTGGTCAAAAAAATATGGCAGGTCGAGGCATGTTCAATTTCATACTATCTACTCATATACACATCTGTAGGCGATCTCGTTTATTCCCGACTCTTGGGAAAGGACATCATTATCATTAATTCGGAAAAGATCGCGAAAGACCTGCTCGAGAAGCGTTCAGGAAACTATTCAGACAGACCCTACCTCATTACGAATGACTTGTTGGTCTTTTGTTCTCATGTCACGATGTCGATGCTCAGTTTATGTTTCTAGATGTGGAATCGGTTTCAACTCTGCAATGATGCCCTACGGTGATAGGTGGCGACTGCACAGGCGATTTTTCCACGAGACCTTTCGGGTCAATGCAATCCCCAAATTCCTGCCCATTCTAGATCGCAAGGCATGTCAGTTCCTCAGACGGTTGCTGGATGCTCCAGAACAACTAGATGGACACGTCTTCGAGTATGTGATTGCAGTTGTTGTAGTGGAGAATACTAACCAAAGGTCCGGGATTCAGATACACGGCCTCTGTCATTTTGAACAGCGTATATGACTATGATCCTCCAGCACAGAAGGACGAGCTGGTTGGTATTCTAGCCAAAGTACTCGAGACTGTAATACCAGCTTTGAATCCAGGCGTCGCAATCGCTGTCGGCGCATTCCCGGTGTGTGAGTGATTGACTCTTGTGTTATCGTGGAATTTCATTTAGCCCATTTCTAGTGCTTAATCTTCCATCATGGCTTCCCGGTATGTCATTCAAAAGGAAGATGGCAATCGCCAGGCAGTTCGCTGAGCAGTACGTCGAAACGCCGTTTGCCCATAGCTTACAAAAAAAGGTAGGTTGACGTGACTCATCTCATACACGCCCTAATGAGTGAACGAAGTCGAGTAATAACATTGCTTCGTCAATGGTGCACAACGCACTGCGACATATGGAGGAGAAAGGGGTCCCGCCTGACGAATCCAAGATGAATGCCCTCAAAGAGGCGGCGGCGACCGCTTTTCTGGGTACGCCGTTCGTGCCCTTAGTTAAATCTTTATTTATTCTTGTTCTTTGATCTCTCAGCTGCGTCAGAGACGGTGCGTGGCTTGCCATGTACCGAATCATTTAATTTGATGGTGGACCCGGAAACAGTCAAATTCAGTCCTTATGACATTCTTTCTCATGATGATGGCGGACCGTGCTGTGCAGGAAAAAGCACAAACGCAGATCGATGCTGTAGTCGGTAGGACAAGGTTGCCAACAGCCGACGATCGACCGTCGCTGCCCTATGTTGACGCCATTTTTCGTGAAATACTTAGGTTCAGCCCCTCAGCCCCTCTATGTGAGTGGTGATTTCTCGACCTCAAATTCCTTTTGCTGATCTCCGATACCATACAGCGGTTCCCCGTGCCACCCTGGATGACGACGTTTATGCCGGTTTTCATATTCCAAAGGGTGAGTAGCTTGGACCTCTGTTATGTCATTAAAAGTGGCCCAATCCTGTTCCAAGGTGTTATTGTCTTCGCAAACCTTTGGTCAGGGCATCCCTCTTCCCTTTGACCCGAAATTGATTTTTACCCTCTTAGGTCCATGATGCACGACGAATCCAGGTATCATAATCCACACATCTTCCTCCCGGAGCGGTTCCTTAATGACGACGGATCCCTGAAACCAAATGACATCAAGCATATTGCATTTGGATTTGGCCGACGCATTTGTGTCGGAAGACATTTTGCGGACGCATCTATATGGTCTGTGATCGTCAAGGTCTTGGCTGCCTTCACGATCTTGAAACCTCTCAATGAGAATGGTGATGAGATCCCGGTGGAGCTGAAGTTTTCCAGTGGTCCGAGCGTGTGAGTGGTGTGCACAACCGACTGTACACCTCATCTCTGCTAAAACGTTAACGCTGTCAACAGACATCCCCTTCCGTTCCGATGCAGGATCGTGCCTAGAATACCCGGGATGGATGCCGAGAAACTGGAGGAACTCATCACTGCCAGCGGTAATTAGGGCCACCACCCCGAGTCGTATTGCGCTCCCTCTCAGATAAGTGAAGAACCGATTCTGTGGAAATAAAGCTGGCATTTGTACTACTGTATGTGCACTCTCCGCGATATCGCTTTGCTTATCTAGGAATGTTTACTAGTAGTGATAGTCGCTATGTAAGCTATGTGCAGACGTGGTGTGCAGATAAGAGCATGTTCGAAAGATCACGAGGTACAGGGTATTCAAGAGTGTTTGTTGGTTTGGGCGAAAACCCGCAGGGTTTTTCTGACCCATACCTGTGGTGGACAAGGTGAGCTGTGAGGGCGGGCTGGGCCCTCACAGCTCGGAACTGAGAGAGGGCGACGACTAGAGCTACTGGAGCCTGAGCTCTCCAGGGGAAGGAAAGCGCGCCACCTCGCTTCGCTCAAGTACTCCTGTTACTCAACAACGCTACCGTGACCGAGGCACATGCTGATATGAATCACAGGGTGTGGTACTGACTCAGACATGGCACTGGGTGAGTTTTTGGCCAACTCTATCCCTGAATGGTGTCAATTGATTTTATAACGTCAACCTTCAGCATTTCACCATTCTATGGCCTTTTCAAGATGTAAACCGGACTGAGACCTGTACAGCTACGTTCTCATACTGTTTGTGGAATGGATCCATATAAGAACACGGATCCGCTACGACAGACCCATCCCCCACACTGAATGGCTACCTGGACGACTGCATGGGCCTTTGCCCTCGGGTGGGTCACGGTTCTATATATCAGGCAACGACATCTTCAAGGCGCGAAACATCAACCCTCCCTTCCATTGCCTCCCGGTCCTCCCGGGTTACCATGGATTGGGAATGTCATTGGAGTTGATGCGAGCACGCCATGGTTGACCTACAGCGATTGGTCAAAAAAATATGGTGGGCCAAGGTATGCTCAACTCTGCACTGTCTATTCACATACACATCTGTAGGCGACCTTGTTTATTCACGACTCTTGGGAAAGGATATCATTATCATTAATTCGGAAAAGATCGCGAAAGACCTGCTCGAGAAGCGCTCGGCGAACTATTCGGACAGGCCTTACCTCATCACCAATGATTTGTTGGTATCTCTCCTCTCACACCGTGCTGTCAATGCTCAGTTCATATTTCTAGATGTGGAATAGGTTTCAATTCTGTGATGTTGCATTACGGTGATAGGTGGCGGCTGCACAGGCGATTTTTCCACGAGACCTTTCGGGTCGATGCAATCCCCAGATTCCAGCCCATTCTAGATCGCAAGGCATGTCAGCTCCTCCGACGGTTGCTCGATTCTCCAGAACAACTGGATGATCACGTCTTTGGGTATGTGACTAGGGCTGCTAGCTATCACGGAGATGACTAAATGCATGATTTAGGTACACAGTCTCTGTGATCTTGAACAGTGTGTACGACTATGATCCTCCACATCAAAAGGACGAGTTGTTTGCTATTCTAGCTAAAGTACTTGAGATTATAGTACCAGCCGTGACTCCTGCCGTCGCAATTGTTGTTGGCGCATTCCCTGCATGTGAGTGATTTGCTCTGCTCTGTTATTACACAGATTTATAGTCCACTCCCCTAGTACTTTATCTCCCGTCATGGTTGCCCGGCATGTCGTTCAAGAGGAAGATGGCAATTGCTAGGGAATTCTCAGAGCAGTACGTCGAAAAACCGTTCTCCCGCTGCTTGCAAAAAACGGTGAGTTGACATAAGTTATCTCGTACGTGCTCTAATTGAGTGTGCGAAGCCGAGCGATAACATTGCTTCATCAATGGTGCACAGCGCACTGCGAAATATGGAAGAGAAAGGGGCCCCGCCTGGCGAATCCTGGATGAATGCTCTTAAAGAGGCGGCGGCGACTGCGTTCCTAGGTACTCCGTTCATCCCCTTGGTTAAATCTTATTTATTCTTGTTCTTTCATCTTTCAGCTGCGTCAGAGACGGTGCGTGACTTGCAATGCACTGAATCATTAGTTTGACAGTAGACCTGGAAACAGTCAAATTCGGTCCTTATGACGTTCTTTCTCATGATGGTGGCGAACCCAGGTGTGCAGGCAAAGGCACAAGTGCAAATTGATGCTGTAGTCGGCAGGACGAGGTTGCCGACAACTGACGATCGACCATCACTGCCCTACGTTGACGCCATTTTTCGTGAAGTACTCAGGTTTAACCCCCCAATTCCTCTGTGTAAGCGGCTCTGTTGATCATCTCGTACACTGTGTGATCTCCAATACTACATAGCGGTTCCCCGTGCTACCCTGGATGGCGATGTTTACGCTGGTTTTCATATTCCAAAGGGTGAGTAATTTGAAGCCCTGTGATATCATTAACGGTGTCCTGATCCTGTTACAAGATGCTATTATTTTTGCAAACCTTTGGTCAGTACTTACCTCCCCTTTGATCCGACAACTGATATGTTATTCCCTTAGGTCAATGACGCGCGACGAATCCAAGTATCCTAACCCACACATCTTCCTTCCAGAACGGTTTCTTGGTGATGATGGATCCCTGAAACCAGATGACATTGACAATATTGCGTTTGGATTTGGTCGACGCATCTGTGTTGGGAGACATTTTGCGGACGCATCCATATGGTCTGTGATTGTCAAGGTCTTGGCTGTCTTCACGATCTTGAAGCCTCTCGACGAGAACGGTGCTGAGATCCCGGTGGAGCTGAAGTTTTCCAGTGGCCCGAGCGTGTGAGTGGTGGACGCGACGTACCCTATGGTCCATGTTTGCTAGAATATTGATTTTGTCGACAGACACCCCCTTCCATTCCGATGCAGGATCGTGCCTAGGATGCCTGGGATGGATGTCAAGACATTGGAGGAGCTCATCATTGTCAGCAGCGATTAGGACTGCGTCTCGTACTGTGCTCCTCTCAGACAAGTGAGGAACCAATTTTGTGGAGGACTCAAGTTTGCTTGTATATGTGTGTAATAATAAAGGAGAGAATCCACTAGTATATATAATATATGTCGCGTCATGGTGGCATTCCATAGCCCAATAGAATGCAAAAATCAAGTAATGTGCAATCAGGGTGAGATATTGCGCACCTCACAGACTCGGAGCGATTGAAGCAATCGTGCGTGTTCTGTCAGCGGTTTAAACCTGGTTAGACAGATGGATCAACTGGAGGATGATATGACAGAGATCGTAAGTATTGGGTGCAATACAGGTACCAAGAGAACGCCAGGTCTATGCACCCAATTCCTAAACGTTAACATGATTCTTGCACGTGGATTGGCCATGATACGATCTTGCCGATATGCAAGCAAGGTGCGTGTCACAACGAACGCGGGCCAATATGCATTTCCACTCGATTGTAGCAAAGAAGTGTCCAGACCCCCGGGCTAAAACGCAACCAGAGGGTCATATTTCGACGGAAGAAAGGGAAGAAAGGCTGTACCACCATCTCAAGTTTCAAGAATCACCAAAGGTGTCGCATGCGCCTCGAACAAATCCTCTCCAGATCGGCTTCTGGTAGTCAATGTGAGACTGCAAGATCAGCTGGTTTTCAAAAGTGGCCACGAATGGAGTGCCCACTCTTGGTCGATACGTACTGCGCATACCGATGTGGATGTTCACAGGAACAATGCAGGTTCACCTTTTTTTTCAACTTTGCTGGTTATTGCTCGAGAACGCATGTGAGACTTGCTCAGATACTGGTTGACGATTATAGGGGTGCTTCGGGGAGCATCGTCTTGTGCGCTAGTATCATTTTGCTCAGATTAACATGCTCCAACTGCTGTCCTCCAGGGACGTTACTAGCCTGAGTACGATGTTCGACATCTCACTGCGAGCGTGAGGGAGAGACCTCGTCTACGTTGCTTCCTCTGAGTGGCACGCTTGGAAATATTGCTTGAGAGTGAGGCTTCTCACTGAAGCGTAGAAAAGTTTAGGAGGTTCGTCCTGTGCGCTAGTATGAACTGCTGCGTTCCAGGGATGTATAGAATTGCATTGCTGGAGAGTAGGGAGTACATCCGACACCCCCCGGCTGTTGTGATCTGGTTAAAGCTCGTCGTCGAAGTACATGTTTACCTGATTCCACAACCACTATGTATCGTCTGCCGACGACGAATCTGAAAAACCAAGCGAGCACTTCGAGTAGGCAATCTCACATAAGAAGCTCGAAACAGTTTGGCGTTTATGATGCTGGAGGCGCCCACAATACCATAATCATTGACTGGTAGCTCTGGCAGCTGGAAACCCATTGTGAGCGCTCCGAACGGGGTCAAAGAGTTGGGCGTAATTCACGGACTTGATTGACCTGGTCTCTGACAGATACTTCGTGGACACGCCTGTGGTCGGTGGCTCGGATGACCAGCGTATTAGCATGTGCGTGAAGGGCGACTTGTAGCGTTTGTGCACGTTGTTCGAGTTCGATTCGACGACCGAGGTGCCTTGAAGTATATACACAAGCAAAATTTGACTCCATGACAGTTGTAGTAAGGTTGTAATGAAGAGTTGACAACTTCATCATGGACGATTTGTAAGTAAAAGCTGCCAAAATATTTTGTGGACTTGAACCTGGCTCTTACCAATTCATGTCCTCAGCGCCGTACGGCGTCCTGCCGACTCACGACGACCACGATTCTCCCAACCGTCGCCAGTTCAATTCATTTTTGACACGGATCCCACCGTCGTTGCGTCGGTGGTGGTTGAAACGATCCCCATCCTCGCACACACATGGAGTCATGATGCGACCTCGAACGCTATACAACATCTTGAAATTTGCGATGCCCATCGCTCTCCTCGTGCTTTGGTGGGTCTGGCACACGTTCGAGCCCCATCTCCACGTCGACCTTGTCTTCTATGACCGCAACTGGATTGCCAACGAGATTCACCCCATCACGCCGCTCTCGGGTTGCTTCAACCCAGATCGGGTCAGCCCATTGTACAACGTCACCGAGCAGCTCTATGGCAAGAAGCGGTTCGAGGTCCAAGCTGGTGTCCCTATGCGAATGGGCATGGACTGCTATGCCTTTGCCGGCACCGTCGTTCTTCCTGAACATGACCTTCAGGACGCCTGGATACCACCCGAGAGTCGCAATCAATATCACACCTACTGGCGCACAGATCTTGTCGCATTCGGGGAACGCCAAGAGTTCATGCTCAAATCATTTTTCGCGACGCAGACCCTTCCCCGCTCCCGTCTCGTCCTCTGGTCGAACGGCGACCTCAGCGAGAACCCGATCGTGAAACAGTACCTGCAACGCTACCCCGAGTCCTTCTCGCTCGGTATCGTCGATATTCCCACTCTCGCCAAGGGCACAGCGATGGAAGCGAGCAGGCTGCTTCGACTCAACGACAAGAAAGCGTGGGTCGACGGTGACCTCGTCCGTCTGCTCGTCATCTGGCACTACGGTGGCATGTGGATCGACATGGACATGCTAGTCACACGTGACCTCGAGCCTCTCCTCGAGCACGAATTCGTCACGCAATGGGACTG
>JBBPRT010000083.1:0-26034 GCA_038093175.1 Boletus hoseneyae
GTGCTTCCCGCGAGAACGAGGTTATACATGTCTATGGCAGCGTGCACCGTTGGTGCAGTGGGAGTATTCATCTCTGACTACTTGGAAAAAACATATCCAGCGGAACATCCTGGGGAGGCATAGGTCTGGATGGGGTGATAGGATGTTTGCGTGCAGAGGTCGGCCTGCCGACCACAAGTTGTCTAGAGGTCGTTTCTTCGAGATGGCTGTGTGTTCCACGGCAATTCTCGCGCTCGGGGGAGGGACTCGGCCTTGTAGTCGGATGGCAAAGAGAATCGTGATTCGCCATCTGGGTTGAATTCCTCCGAGACGAGGGGACGAGATGTGCAACAGACGATGTCCTTGATGAATCTGCAAAGACGATCAAAAAACATGGCGCAGGTGATAGCTGTGGCGACAAAGAGGACGGAGATGATAGCGATGCCGATTATCTGCCATGTTTTGCTTGCGTGATCGGTGGCTTCGCTTACTGCGGACGGCGGCAGGACAGTCGGTGTCGAGGGAAGGGTGGTCTTGATGGGGGTAGACACGGTGAACGTCGACCACACGGTGTGAGAGGTCGACGTGCTCGCAGATGTCCTTGTCGATGTCCTTGTCGATGTCTTTGTCGGCAAGAGACTGATGTCGTCGGGAAGGAGGCCAACAATGTCGTGAGGGATGACAACCATGGCGGGCGGGCAGATAGACCCGTAGTCACATGACATTGATCCTAGAGGTAATCCGGAAATTGCCGAATGTTGAGATTCCAGTGACTTCCAAAGATGGTAATTAGCCTAGCGTCATATAACGCCCTTGTACTCGAATCGCCATCGTCGACTTCAGCACTGATCGCGCAGAAATGTCCTCCAGAGAACAGTTGTGGTTCTGCCATCAAGTCTGTATTTCTCTTGTCAGACAGCCAATCCGACTCACATCCAACCCAGTGTCATGCAGAGATGAGGCCACTCATGGTCAGCCCATTTCTCATCCCCTTTGCCATATTCATGCCCTGCCAGACACCAGATCCTATATGCGCCTCTTGTCGCGGGTCTTTCGTGGAAAAGGTTGACACCCACCCTACCCCATTCTCGCATCTTGCTCAACTCTTTGCCAGCTTGAGAATCCAGCCGACGATCCTCGGGATTTTCAGAGGCGCGCTGCAGACATGTTCGACGCCCCCAACAACATCCCTGACGCTTTCGATGGCTTTCTGCGTTCAGGTTTCGTCCTCCTTTCCCTACCGTCTTTTGTGTCTGATTCGCTTCTTTTAGATTCCTGGTCAAGTGCAGACGATTCTCCCTTTCATCGCCCTCGCTCCCCGCCTACACAGCGAACACAGGATAATCCCTCTGTACGGACTCTACTCCCACCTCTCTCTCTCTCTCTTCTCACCCTCTCCCACAGCCAAGCTCCGGCTATCGTTTTGAATTCCACAGTAGTCCTGGCGGTGGAAGTACCAGAACATTCATCCTTGGGGGCTCTAATACACTCAGGCCCTCATCACCCCTTGCAGATCGTTCTGTGCCCACCATGTTAGAGTATGTCCTCTCTTCTTGTTCACTTTTAACCCATTCTCACTTCTTCAGGTTTCTGCGTCGTGAAGCAGACAACCCGAACAACACCCGCAACCCCAACAACACCCGCGCCAACGGCGACATCACTGGCCCATTAATGGCTCAGTACCTTTTAGCTATGTTTGGTCGTGAACCTCATGGCCATGGCGATCCCTTTGCCGAGCTGCTTGGCATGCCTTCATCAGCTCGATGGGGCGATTATGTTTTCAATCAGGAAGGCTCGTCTTCTTTTCCGTTTCACCCCATTGCTCATCTGACTTTCCCACAGCATTGGATCAAATATTAACTCAGCTTGCTGAGAATGCCACTGCAGGAAGGCCAGTGCCCGCAACAGAAGACATCATCACCAACCTACCGAGAGGGGTGCTTACGGAAGGCTGTTCGTGTTCGCACCCTCTATCCACTCCCTTGCTGATATACCATGTAGCACCCCTCCTGGGAAGAGACTGTGCAGTCTGTAAAGAGTCATTCAAATTGGACCCAGAAGATCCAGACGAGTTGGTCGTAGTTACGCTTCCTTGCAAGCACCCATTTCATGAAGGTTGCATTCTGCCCTGGCTTAAATCGAGCGGGACATGTCCAGTTTGCAGGTTCGCCTTGAACATCCCTCTCGTTCAGGTAGTCGTATGTAACCCTTGCTGAATAGGTTTGCCCTGATCGCTCAGCCACAACAACATTCCCCTGGAGGGCCTTCTGGAGGGAGCTCGAGCTCTAACCGCCCAAATCCCTCATCGGGGTCACGCCAAAACTCATCCGGAAACTCTGATAGAAGTGGCCCTAGCGGCTTCTTCCATGCACTTTTCGGAGGTGGTGGTACCCCCAGCGGTAGCGGCGACACCTATTCAGCCCGCTCTCGACGCAACCTTGGAAGAGGCAATCGCAATACCCATCCAGAGGTGATCCCTCGAAACACACCCCCTTTTCCGGGGCAATGGATTGAGGACATAGATTGACAAGCATCGCGCATTTAGTTCCTGTGCCTGCACCGTTGCTCTGCTCGATCATCGTCTGTCTTTCCACATTACCCTCTCACCTTCCGGTCACAATTGTATCTGTCTGTAACATGTAGAACCGTGTATCCTACTTATTCCTGGGGCTGCATTGTCACGTCGTCATCAAGACACTCCCACAGTATCCAAAACCTTGTGGACTTTTAGCGAACAGCAATCTACTTCTGCCGAAATACCTCCATAAAGCGACTACTCAATTTTTACATACCGAGCCCGAAAACAACCCCACGGGATAAATTTGCCTTGACCGAAAATCACCTCTATTCTCTTGGTACACACGACTTTATACATAAACCCAAAAGTCAAGAGTGTTACGACAGTATAGAAACCAAAGCAAAACCCATTCACGTTCTCGCCTAGTTGGTGGTAGCATCCGTGTACCCCGTCGTTGCGAAACCGACCTGGGAGTTGGTGGTGTCGAAGACGCTGTAGAAGCGCTCGAGGAAGGTCTGACCGTTGATAAAGTCAAGACCCTCTCCAGATGGGGAGCCGAGGTTGTTGACGATACCGTAGATCGAGGTCGAAGTACCACCGATGTAGGTGTTGAGCGTTCGTGGCCAGATTTGTCCGTTGGGGGTCAACGCGTACGAGACCTCGAGGCACGATATATAAGGATGAAACGTTCGATCGGATACAGATACTTACAGAGCCAATGTTAAAGTTCAAGTTCTGGAGGGCGTCATATTGAGTAGTGGTGAACTTGAGCAAGCCGGTCCTGGCGTCATACGTGGCACCCGTGGCAGATCGGTATGCCGAGTAGGCGTCTGTTGCCGACAGCTCAGTGTCGTGTCGGTGCGAGTGAGCGCGATTTACTTACTGGAAGCGAGGAGGATCAAAGTGGTGCCAGTGTCAACGATACCAGCAGTCTCTGCCAAGATCGTCGTGCTCCCATAGGTGATGCTCTCGTTGATGCCCCAGTAGTACGCGGCAGGGTAGGTTGTAGTCAAGGGACTGAAGTGATTCGATCAGATGGGCATATAGAAAAAAGGAAAGAAGAAACTGACGTGTATGTTAGGGTCCCGGTGTACTTGGTGGAGTCAGTGCCACCAAAAGTAAGTTCACCATTCGTAGAGTCGGCAGTGGTAGTGGGTGCGAAGAAGACACCAACAACTTCTTCAGAGATCATCCCCTGGGTGTAGAGGTTTTGGGTGACGGTAGGGATCTCCGTGTTGGGCTCGTTGGTCAGGGTACCCTCAGTCAGGATTTCGGGGCCAATACTGGTACATGATTAATGATCGTGTTTGAGATGAGACACATCCACTCACCCGATAATGCCATCAACACCTTGAAAGCCAGTCGATGTTGATGCGACACCAATGGATTGCTGGGTAATGGTGAGCGCAGAACTGAGGGTGACGGTGTCCAACCATTCCTCCCCTACACAGGCAGTCAACTCTCTGATTCTGTTTGGAAAAGGTTATAGAAAACCGACCAGAGAAGGAGCCGGAGCCGTATGTGACCTCCTACGAGGAAAATGACAACGTTACTTCTACAATCGAAAGAGCTTTTTCAAGCTTACCACAGGCTCGCCAGTGTTCGTGCTGGTGCTTGTCGGTGTGTATGCTGTGTCAGCGCCAACCCACGTGTTGGAAGAGCCAGTGTCAACGATCAAATAATCTGCACACATCAGAGTAAGCGCCATGAAACTCGATGCACAAGGCAAGACATACAGGTTGTGGCAGGGCTACCGACACCAACTTCTGCAATATATGAGACAGCCTCGTTGGTGACAGCGATGCTGCTAGCACGACGATCCAGCTGGCCGCTCTGGATAGCAGCACCACGGTCTTTCAGTGCAGTAGCACGAGCCTGGTCGTGCTGAACGAGGTTGATAGCGCCGCCACTAGCATTGATGCGCTTGGCGAATGGTAGAGTGACGTGGGGGGAGCGAACCTCTACTGGGGTCGCCGCGATAGAAATGGCGAGGAGCAAAGTGGTGAGCAAGGACGCAGCAGGAAACATGGTCAAGTCTGGAGAACAGCACTCACTTACCCGTGTTTTTTATATACAGGGGACGAACTGGTTTTTCTGATGCTTGGTGAGCAGATCACATGGTGACCAGCCCAGGACCAAGAGAAGGATTGGTCGCCTACCACACGGCGCCTGTTATTTCGGTAACAGCCCACCGTCGACCCACATCGGCGAATAAGTACTTTCTTTTGTGTCGCTTGGTTCGCTTCCCAACGTGCTTAGGTGATTGTCGACTGCTTTCAGGAGTTCTCTTATTTGCCAAAGGTCACTGACGGCGGGGTGTCGAATGGCTCTTTAATGCACGAAACATTTCGGTCGCTCGAGCATGCGGTGGTTCCCAATTCAGACTATTACACGATCAGCAGGCAGGTCAGGTTGACAGGTGTGTGAGAGATAGCAAGAATACCTGCCTGGTTTTGAATAGCATATGTTTTTTTTTCTGTTCATAGAAGCTTTTTGCTGACGTGCTGCGATACTACATGAGGGCGATAAGGCGGATACAGATATGAACAACAGAATCTGGGCGGGAAATCATGTTCACACGTACGGGTGGTTCGCAACTTGTCCCATGCACTGGCACTAAAGCTGGCCAAGGGTCGAGAGGACAATTTCTGTAGTGCCAACTTGAATATTCTACTGCAAAGACGATGATATCAACTGATAAATGTTCAGCGAGGAAACAATGGATGTAGTATGAAGCCTTGTGATGGTACTATACGTACTAGTAGCAATATTGGGCCAGTCATGCTCAGGCTACTGATGCCGAGCACTGCGACTCCCATACTGTACCCAACTTGAATGTGTACAGGCGTGTCAAAGTCACTGGCAGTGATGGTCGTGTTCTCGGATCCGCAAACTGTCGCCGCCTTCTTTAAATTGGACCACCGAAAACGGATGAATGCTGGTGCCCCGGTGGTACCAGTGCACTTTTTTTTCCCTCACGGTGAGCCGGTCAAGAACGCGGCCCGTATGGTGTACGAAAGCAGATCATGTGGCATGATTAATGGCGGTGCATTGTTGGCATCTCGTTATAGAAACGACCACCTTACCCAGGGCTGCGGGAGACTAGTGCATCTGCAGTCGCAATCCAGAATTCAAATCAAGTCATGTTGGTAACGAAATTCACTCGCCATGCTGTTCCATGTGCTCATCTTGATTCTTGAAGGGTGGTCTTTTTAGCTGACGTTATACTGGGTTATAATAACGTTGATTGATATACCTATAACATTTACAGCTCGTGGTAAAGAAGAGGAAGGTAAATACATGATGCATGATGGACGGCCGACAGAAAGGATCCTTGGTAACTCGCACTCGCATGCGCAAGTCTGCAACGATGGCAACGTCATGAGATGTTGTCACGCAAAACGGACCTTTTCTCCTGGACGACCTTCGGATAGTAGAACGACAGCCTGGCGAGTGTCTGTCAGGAAACGACCAAACGGACTTTAGGGGACGTCTCTCACATATTTTCCACTAATCTTCCATCCCGGCTCAGCCTTGTCGAGTTTCTCAGCAAGTCGATCCCCATCATCTCCAAGGCCAACTACGACATCACTCTTGACGGTTCGCAAACTGCACACCTTCGGGGCACCTGCTGCACTGGCCATCGGTCCGATCGCAACATCAAAGGGCGTGCTTGCCGGAGCGGCACAATCATACGTCAGTTTGCGATGGTTCAAGTCTCCCTTGAAGAAGACAAGATCGGATCGAGAAAGATGGAGGAATAAGTCTGGTGCCTCGCTGTGCAAATCCCAGTATGTGTATCCAGTACACCAGAAGGGGTGTTGCTCATAGACCCATTTACCATCCCTTTCGTATTGCTAAATGAGTGTGTTCAGCATCCTCAACATCGACACAAACGGAACATCTGACCTTCCACCGGGCGCCGAGTCGTCTAAGTGACTCCCTTTCGGCCTCGCTTGCTTTGGGGAAGAGATGACCATACACCATGGTATTTAGAAGCCATTCCCAGTCTTTCCGGGTGACATCCGAGACAAACCATGGGTACCGCTTGCCATGGAATCTAACTTCCTTCGCCAGGCCGCTCTGGATGAGGAAGTCGGCTATAGGACTATCGATCAGTGGCAGTGATTGAGATAATATGGTTCCTACGCGTACCATACACGCAATCGCAATATAATTCGAAACCGGCATTGTCCAAAATAAAATCGATACGTCCCCCGGTCTTGTCGCGCAGCTCTTTAAAGGTATCCCATAGCTGATTGAGGTGGTTTCCCAGTATATTCTTTTCTGTTGCGGCGAGATGATCACCACCAGTGGACTGCAAAGACTTGATTTGTTCCTCGGTCATGTTGATGAGCAGTGACAGGTCAGTGGAATTTCCCCAGAGGCAAACTGATGATTGTCAGAAGGAGGAGATTGGAAATATCAGACACAAACCTTGGGTCAATTCGAGAAACATGAGTCGTTCAGCTTCGGTCTTGCCCTGGTTAGAGATGTTTGACGCCTGCTTGAAGGGTTCTGCGAAACGCATCGAGAGTTCAAAAACTGCTTCTGCCGACCTGGAAAATGTGTCGCACTGGACGATATGGTGAGGGATATCTGATGGATGTATTACACTGACATACTTTTTGGCGGTAGAATACGTCGTAGTCTTTCCAATACTTGCTTACACTGAAGCATTCGTGCAAGCGACGATACTTGTACGCTTCGGCGAAAAGCCAAGGTGCGTTCATAAAGTCCTTGCCTGGACGAGGGGATTGATAACAAGAGACGAGAACGATGAAAAATACAGACCCTGGAAGTATTTGGCGATTTCTTTATTCCAGAGAGCGACGTCGGCTTCACCGTCGTCGATGATGGGCCTAAGCTTGGCGTTACCGCTCAGGTCCGCCATGAGGGTATCCATTCTTTCAAGACACTGGACGAGGTCGACGACGCGGTCCTCGGCGGACTGCTCATTGAGGGTGCGGGAGGTATCGTCGATTGCCTTTCCCAAAATTGTCGGAAGGCGAACGCCCATGGTTGCGTGTGCAAAGGAGTATTCATGATAGCCACGAAATGCGGGCCACGGTGGATTGTTTGGGTCGACCTGGATGGAGAGCGTCAACGATGGGGATCAGATATAGGGCACGACTAACCCTTGAAGGGGTTCTTGGCCAGGGTGCTTTGATGTTCTTCTTGTCGGGCAAGTGGCCAAGGTGGAGGGTGACGCGTGAGGGGGGCGCAGAGGCGGTAGGAGCGGCGGAAGGGGGATCGCCGGGGAAGGGTTGGCCGGACATTGGGGCAGAAGTGGGAGGGAAGTAGTCGGGGGACATGCGGCAGAAAGAGGTCGATGACTGAATCAGACGCGCTTTATATGTTGCAGAAAACCGAGCGATAAAGCCGAGAAAGGCAAGTGTATGGATGTGACGTCACAGCTGCTCACTGGCATGATTGCAGCGTGTATTTGGCCGTTGGGTTGGATACGACCGCTTATCATGTCCATCAAGTTCACCCCCTTTGGTGTACCGTACATCCTCGAATTCGAAGACATCTCATTCATACCAAAGCCGACTTTCTCCGCCCCCGATTCACGCCGCTCTTCAGAGTCATTCTGCTACATCGAAAGCCCCATTCCTCAGCCTTCCACCCTCTTTAAACGAAAGACCACTCCAACTACAAAGCCACTTCCGCCGCCACCTCCAGAATCACATGACGGAATTTATATCCAATTTCCAGAACACAGCCATCCACAGCTGACTCGCAAGCAAAGGCTCGTCCGCTTGCAGCAGACCATCAGCATGGCGGTGCTTGATGCCGGAATGAGTCGCTCCCCTGGAAATACCCCTCATACCGACAACAACTCGCAGGTGCGATATCGGTCTTCGGATGCCTTGTTCTGTGGCACCTATGGCCAAATGATGGCTGCACTAGAAGGCGCCGGCTTATCTGCCACACCTTGCACGGGTGACGACCTGTCCGGACGTGGGTACCTGTTTACCACCCGCCATCCACTCATTTCTCGTTCCAATCGCAGGCACTCGCTTGGGTGCTCTCTTTGTAGCACGTAACAATGGCGCCAGTGGCGTACAAGTCAGAAAAATCACCTTGTGGGGTTGATTTCTCTGTATGCAGTTGCGAGCCTCCCGCTCAGGCTAGATACGCTATGCTCTATCTTTCAGTCGCACACTTATAATTGTATCGTACTGTATGCCTATATATTGCCCCCTATCTAACTCATCGATCCGACCTCTCACGACTGCCTCTCTGTCTCGAGCATGGCTGCTGTCGATTCAAGTTCACAGCCTGAGAGGCATCTGGTCGTGCTTGGTGCCGGTGTCATCGGTTTAACTGTGGCATATTTGGCTGCCACAGATCCAGATGTCCCATTCACAGTGACTGTCGTCGCACGGGATATGCCCCAGGATATGGACTCCCAAGCCTGGGCTAGCCCTTTTGCTGTATGCCTTTTCCCCATGCGATCCAGATGACCGTACATCGCCAACATCCTTGCATCTAGGGCGCAAATTGGTATCCCCTCCCAGCAGCAGCCAATGATCAACGAGTCCGTGATTGGGAGCTGCTTTCCTTGTGAGCTTGCAGGACAGTTAATGACGGTCACAGCTTGCCTACTGATGCATATATTCAAGCAACAAGTTTTGGGACATGATTCCGACTGGTTTGGTAAAGGTCTGCTTAGTGCATTCGATTACTTTGATCCAATCTAATTGAGACCAAGAAACTGCCATCAAAGATCTTTTCCAACCAGGCCAGAGACCTTTCCCAGCTATGGTGGGGTAAAGTGGTCCGTGAGGTGAGCTACCGTCCGTCAGGAGAGCACTCAAATAACACCTCCGATACAGCTTCACGAGCTCGATCGATCTGAGATCCCAAAGCCATACAGCTGGGGTGTTGGATTTCACACAATATCAGTGAATCCGCAGGAATACATCCCCTGGTTAGAGTCCGAGCTGCTATCCCGCGGTGTTTCCTTTGAGCGACGGGAGGTGAAAAGCTTACAAGAGTTATGGCCACTCGTGGGTCCGAGAGGCGTCGTCGTGAACGCCTCTTCTCTCGGTACGCACCGTATCTATGAGCTCATGTCGTAAGGATCATAACCGCAACACCGCAGGCTCAAAGTCTATCATCGGTGTAGAGGATACCAAGTTATATCCAATCCGCGGTCAGGCCATTCTGGTAGAATCACCCGAAATAAACGAATTCATAGCTGCAGAAGGCGGTGCGTACGTTTGCAAACAGGCCGAGCTGCTGGCTTATTCAACGGATCAATAATAGTCGGTCACTCGACACAGGGTGAAGTGGCATACATTATTCCACGTCCTGGAGAAAGGTACCCAAACACTGTCCTTTTGGGCGGTACATTTCAGTCTGGAAATTGGGATACCTCTCTCCATATGGATGTAGCTCAGCGTATCTTTGAGCGCTGTGCTGAACTTGTGCCTTCACTCAGGGACAGTGGGGCGACCAAGATTTTGAGGCATCAAGTAGGGTTAAGGCCGGCGAGGGAGGGTGGGGCTCGGGTGGAGGCAGAGATTGTCACGTTGCCTCTCCGTAGCACCCACAACCTTGTCCCTTGGAGCAAGGTAGATGTGCAAGGTGGGAACATGCAGGTAGTGCATGCATATGGATTTGGGTGGGTACCTTGTCGCGACCTCAGCGAGTCCAACTGACCGATATTTTTTGTAGTCCGGGAGGGTATCAAGCGTCTTGGGGAGTCGCGGCGGACGTGTTGCGTTTGATAAAGTAGAAAGACACGACCACGTGATACGACGCGTCGAGAGTGTATATCATTGTTTGGATCCACAAGTTCACAACGCCCACCCTTGCAACTTGGTGGCCAACGCCAACCATGTCCCTTGCAGATCTCGGGAAGAATGACATTTCAGAAGAAACCCAGGCGCTCAAGGACAAGCTAGCAAGTCGAGGTTGGCTGGATCATCGGATAGCTATTTGCAGCCAGGCTTATCCACTTATACCGTAGACACACAGTGTGCCGGGCTACAGACGCAACTCATGAGACGTGAAGTCGAACTTGAGGAACTCCAGGCGTCGCTTAATGAAACCGTCTACAAGGTACAAAGCCTCCCAGTGATCGTGGATACCTCATTGACACTTGCACAGCTGAGTAAAGAGGCCGAACGAGCTCTCCAGTTAGAGGAAGAGGTTTCACTTCGGTCTTCTGAGCTCAAGACAGAACGAATGTCACTTCACAACACTGAGCTCGCTCTACAATCTGCCCAAGACAGGCTCAAAGCCGAGGAGCGCGCGAGAAGGGAACTCGAGTCGACGCTCGACACGGTTTCATTACACTCTCAAGCGACCAGCGCAGGACACCAGTCCATACAACGTGAGAAACGTGCTCTCGAGTCCCGTGTGCGCGAATTGGAGCGCATTGTCCAGACACACGAAGCGAGGCGTGTTTCGAATATCCCCCACAAGAGTGGCAGACCTCGCTCTTCTTCGGTCTCGAGTTTTCGTCTCCCTGCCGTGGAACAAGAGCTTAACGACACCAAAGCCCAATTACATGCCAAAGAAACGAGTCTTCGGGTGCTCGAGCAGAAGCTCGCTCTAGCACAAGATGATTTAGTCAAGGCAGAGAACGCGCGCATATCGATCGACAAAGCTGGACAGAAACGCATCTCGGAGCTCTTATCAACATTGGAGAGGAAAGAGGAGGAACTTGAATCGCTGAGGGAGACAGACTGTGCCGGTGAAAGAGAGGAAGAGCTATTGAAGAGGATTGACGAAGACGCAGCGAAGATCGCGGCCTTGGAGAAGTTGGCGGCTGAGAGTCAAACTGCTCGCACGAGTCAGTCTAGGATTCAAAAACTGCAGAGCCAACTGAAGGCAGAATGCGAAAAGGTCCACCGAAGTGAAGACATTCAGAGTCGATTACTTCACGAGAAGGAGGGGCTAGTCAAACAATACGAAGCCTCTCAGTGCAAGATCCGTGAGGGCCATGAATTACTGATGGCCCGCGAGTGTCAAATCAAAGAGCTAGAGGCCAGGCATGCGTAAGTCTTGGGTTTCATCGCAGACTTGGCTTTTCAAAGTGAGATTGCAATAACAGTTATCTCCTGGCCGAACTTGATACCTATAACCACCGCGAGGAGACCTTGTCGCTTGATGCAGAAAGTTCTTCGTCTCAAAGATCAAATGGAGCCCCAGCGTTTTCCAACGAGTCTGCTCTGGCAGATCATATTCAGGCCTTGTTGCAGGCGATTGATCGGTTGCGCGACGAGCGCGATGGACTCAAGCGTGCGCTCGATTTCTCGGAGGTCGAATACCGCATCACTACTCAAGGCTTTCAAGCCCGCATTACGTCCTTATCGAGACAATTGATGGGGAGCAGCGAGGCCGTCCTGACGGACAAGTCTTGTGTGGAGCAGAGAATGAAGCAATTAACATCATGCGCCTCCGCTTTCAGTGTCGTAATATCCAACCTGCAAACCCACCTAGATCTTTCTGAAGATCGTCTATCTGCAACCACTGCCGATCTCGCCTCATCTAACTGCCAGTTACACGACGCACTCGCGGTTATCGATAACCAAAAGCAACTGTTAGTCTCGAATGCACACCAGCATGATGACCTTCTTCTCAAACTGGACGCAACCGCTAAGGAGCTCTCAGTGTCAAATGAGGAAGGCGACCGTATGCGTCTTCAATTAGAAGGCCAGGTTACTCTCTTGGTGGAACGTGCCAAAGCCTCTGAGGTTGCTAGGGAAGAAGCACACCAAAGCTTTCTTTTAGCAGAGCAGCGCTTCGCCACCCTCAACAAGAACTTCCAGGACATCGAGTCTGAGCGCAACTCACTCGCCCTTCAAGTCACGAACCTGCAGGATGATCTTGCCCGTGTGCAGGGCGAACTAGCTGACGCTCAAAATCGGTATAATGCTCTCCATGCTCAGCAACTCTCAGCAATGTCGACATCCGAGGTTGTGCGAGCACACAAGGACCGTATACAGGAACTCGAGGCGCGCATTTTGTGCCACACTGACCAGATTGGCGATTATCAGCACGACATCCGTCGTCTAGAAACTAACGTTCAGCTTCACGAAGAGCGCATCGCGGAAATGACACCGGAGCTCGAGCTTCTCACTTCCCAAAAGGAGGCTATGGTTGAAGACTGTGCCCAGGCGAGAGAAGCAAGGGATGAAGCTATCGGGAGATGGGAGGCAGCGGAAGAGGAAGCAGAAAGGTTTCAACAACAGCTACAGCAAGCCAAGCACGCCCATGACGCAGAGCTGTCCGCAGTGTCCTCGATGGTAGAGAAACTAACGTCCGAGAACCACGGGACCACTGCACGTCTAGCAGACTTGGAGGCCGAGAACGCAAAACTCATCCGTGAATTAGATACTCTCAACCGCGATCATCAGGATCTTAACGAACAGTTGAATGCTGCCGTGTCTAACACGCGGTCACTTGAGCTAGAACTCTCAATGGAGAACGCGGGAATGCAGCAAGCCGTCGTTTCTTTCGCCGTCATTCAACGTGCATACAAGGATTCTACTCGACAACTCCAGAGATCATACCAACACATCACAACCTTGGAATCGCAGCTAGTTACCCTCGGCCAGGACCTCGAGCAAAAGGCTGCTCTCGTTGACAGCACAGAAAAGGAAAAACGTGAATTACTCCAGCGGTTATCGGACATTTGTGAGGAAACAGGTAGATCGCGAGACGATCATGAGGTAGACTTCTTGCGGAACGTACTGCAAGAAAAAGAACAGGAACTGGCGACTACAAGGCAGTTGCTCGAAGCAACCAAGTGCCGCTATTCTGAGGTCGAAGTGGACCTTCTGGAGCGTATCGCTACAATGACGATGGATTTACAAGCACAGGCAGGTCAAGCCGAAGATATCACTAACCTACGAGTGGAACTGGAAAACGTCAGGACCCAGCTGCAAAACTCGATGGAAAACTTCGCCGACCTGGAGAAACTCCATGACGATGTCATCCAAGAGTATACCACTGTCAAAGAGGTCTTCGAGCGTCGGCTTACCGAAACCGACGAACAGATACGCACATTAGACGCGGACCATCAGCGGAGTCTATCGGCTATGGACGCAAAGTACAGGCACGACACTGATATTCTCACCAGTAACCTTGAAGATCATGAACACGAGATGGATGAGCTACGCCAGGAACTTCAAGACTTATCGGAGGCACATGCTCATGCGGAAGGAAAGCTTCGCGAGGAGTTGAAATCTTACGAAGCCCGGCATGCCCTTGTAGATGACGTTGAGAAGGACCTTCGCCGAACCATTACCGACATGCATCAGCGACTGACGCAAGCAGAAGCTGAGACTCTTGCACTGCAGGAGGAACGACAGTTATTGCAGACAGAGACTACCAGTCTTCAAGCCGAGATCCAGCGATCAACGTCCTTGACCCGGTACCTGGAGAGTCAGATCAGGGAAAGGTGAGCTAGAGCATGTTATCCATTTGATTACCGCTCATTATATATAAACAGTGAAGATGCTTGTGCGCTGTTGAAGGAAAGACTGCAGCAGTCGGAGTCGAGCCTCGCTGAATCAGAGAAGGCATGCAAAGCCGCTGAATTCAACCTCACCCTGCAAACCACTCAGCATGAGAAAGTCGTCACAGCGCTCCGTCGCGAGATTGCGTCCCTCCAGTCCGGACCCGAACTGCACGCCACCCTCGCTGACCTCGAAGAGAAGAACCGGGAGATGGATGATCTGCTTAGGGCAAAATGCCAGGAGATAGAAGAATATGATGATCGAATCCTCGAGTGAGTTGTCGAGTGCGTTTTTGTCAGATACATCTAGTAAAACGTGACTACCTGCAGGACGTTGAAAGCAAACAAGAAATTGACGAACAAAGTAGAGTCCTTGACACGTAAAGTACAGGCTTTGCAGGCGAAGCTCTCCTCGATGAAAAACCAGCCCCAAGAGCCTGTAGCGGAAGTCATCCCTCCGAAGAAGGCGTCTTCTGCTCCCAGTCCACCCCCTCCTGCAACCACGCATGCAGGAAGCTATCATAGCTCTGTCCATATTCGGGAGAGCTCTGCCCCTTCGCTAACTTCAAGGTCCAAGACGCCAGAGCCGCGGACTGAGCCGCGGCCACAATCCGTAGTTGTTCTACCCTCGTCGCACACTCCAGGGAGGACGAGTGAACCTTCTGGGTGTGAAATGTCTGCTGGGAAAAAACGTCCTGCACCCGACGACGACGAGCGGGATAGTGTCCCTGCCGAGGGTCGTTACTCCACGGATGCATGCGTCCGGAATGGACCCACACCGCGTTTGCGACGAACACACGGACACCCAGCTGGCTTCACGCCAGTGCGCGGGGCTTCTTCACGAAAACCTGTTGGACCATCGTCTCCGGGACGTCGAGTGAATGTTGGTATAACACCTTCTGACATTATTACGGATGTCACCAATAGTCCGCGGAGACAGGGTGATTCTCAACTGATGAAGAAGAAAAGCTGGCTAGGCAAGATCAGAGGTGGAGCGGGTTCTCAATCTGCGAGTTCTCGGCTGGGTAGTTTTGGAGGACAATCATGACACGGCCTCGTTATCACTTGTATTACTACATTCACTTGACATATTTGCATGCTCCATCGCTCGGCATTCGCCGATGACGAGTCCTTGTTGAAACCTTGCGCAATGGCAACTTCATATGACTCTTTACACCGCCAGTGCAGAACACTCGAGTCCCTCTTCGACTCCAAGCTGACCTCGTATGCAAGGCTTGCATCAGTCATAGCCAGGAATCAGGACGACGTCGAGTCGTCAGGGTCGCGTGAGCGATGGCAAGATCTACAGAGCGAGGTGGAAGACTTGCTAGACAAGGTGAGCAGCGACCATCCTAAACAGCGACCGTCCTTACTTGGCCCCAAGCTCAGGGAAACCAATGATGCTCTCCTTCCATTCTCCACGAATACAGACTCTACACCATCCCAGTCTGTGGCTCGAGCAATACAGAGGCACCGCGAAGTCTACCAAGATTATGCACGCGAATTCCAGCGCACAAAGGTCTCCCCATTAATGCACCTTTTCCTTCCAGCTTTGATCTGACACGCACCTTTATTCCAGGCGAACATACAGCATGCTCTCGAACAAGCGAACTTGTTGGCAGGCGTGCGCAATGATATAGAGTGCGTAGCTCGCTTCGTTGCCCTTATACCCCATGTTCTGACGATCACCAGCGCCTACAAGTCTTCGGCTTCTGATTCCTTGTTGGCTGAGCGTAGCCGAATCGACAGCTCGCATCGAATGACGGACGACATTCTGGAGTACGCCGCAGCATCTTCTTCACAGCATGTCATGTTCAATCTTCTCACAGACAAGCATACGAGACAAGGACCGAATTCTCTCGCCAAAGTAACTCACTGGCGGGTATTAACACGCGCATGGCAGGCGTCATCAGTATGAAATTTCCTCTTACCCATTTCTACTGTTCAACTTTTATGTAGCCACAATCCCCGGGATCAATAATATATTGGCTATGATCAAGACTCGCAGGAGACGCGACGCTATCGTTATTGGCGCTGTAATCGCCATATGCTTACTATTGCTTCTAAGTTATATGTCCCGCTAGCGAAATACCTATCCTTTGCAGTAACTCAAATTCACTCGTATAATTTGTTCGCTGTATGGTGCATCAGGGTGTTCGCCTGGCTGCCAGCCGTGGCGGATTGAAGTGATTTCCCTCGTGGAATTCCTGCCAATTGCGTCTCAGTCGCCTCACTGCACCCCAATCATCCTCAGCTCTCAGGTCTTCTGTCCATGTCGTCTCAACGGCCCATCCCTTTATTTTAGCAACCGCCAGTACCATTTCCCAAGTACGTTCGGCACATTGCTCAATGGCATGATAATCAGATTCAACCAAGATACGACGAGGAGAGCATGCTTTGATGAGTGCTCGGTGGTTTGGCGAACGCCCGTTGATCGCAGTTGACAGAGACATGAATACATTCCAGTGGCGTTTCTGCGTACAATGAGAGGTCGTACTGTAGGGTTCAATGCAATGCAGACCAAGTACCTCTATCGCGTTCCAAGTTTCTGCACTCAGCCCACAACTGTGGAGATCGATACTGATGCGTTGCCATTCGGGGCCGTGTTTTTGTTGCATTCGGCTCAGGAGATCCACTGTAGCTTGGTGGGACTTGACACTATGGATGCTGACGTTTCTGCGTAGCTCGACTGCGAGATCGATTTGGGGTTCAAGTACGGCCAGTTGGTGTTCGAGAGGGACTATAAAATGAGTCAACTCCCGCGGCGTCGCGGCGTATTCGATGGGGACTCGAGCAGCGCGGTCAAGCCCGACCTCTCCCAGCATGGCTTGTGGGAAGGAGGAAAGATTTCTTCGTAGTTCTGCAAGGATGTCCGCAAGGGGAATGGGATCCGGGAGGTGGAGGAGCAACCTCTCGAACACTTCCTGCTGGTTTTCCAAAGGCGAAAAGAGTCCCCGGTAGTGCTCCTCTCTTGTGGCTCCGGGCACTATCGATATCCAATGCGAGAACCAGGGATGATAACCTGGTCCAGTTTTGGCGTATGGTTAGCGAAAGCGAAGCGGGCCAGCGTGTAATTGCTGACCGAAACACGGAACCACCTTGACTGGATATGCATTGGCTAGATCTCGCACAAGGGGCTGGTCCGCTGGTCGGGAAGACATGGCACAAATCGTGATTGCTAAGTTGTCCATTGCCTGTGTGGTAACGTTCGAGTCTGTGGGATGACAATGCACATCGACGACATGACGCAGGACGTCGAGCGGTGGTAGCGACGGTAATGACATCTTTGCGGAGTGCGCGACTCGGTGTCTCCGCTCTCTCATGTTTGGTATCCGAATAAGAGCACGGCACAAGCTGTCCATCTCGACCATCAACCTGTCAACAAGGCGGCGAATGCAGTGCGGTTTAAACACGTCTCCTCCCATTCATCGGTGGATGAAGGATTCGCTGGACCGCGATGCGTTCCATACATCGCTACAGGTACTCGGCGTGCGCGTGCCAGCCAACAAGACGACCAGCATACTCAAGTCTGAGCATTTGAAGAGGTGCGTCGCTTTCGTAGGCATCAATACCAGACCCGTGTTCATCCGTTTTCAAGGTATATTATAGATTTGCCAAAAATCAAGAGTGTCGTGTGGGATCCATCCGGGGAGCAGAACCGCAGGGTGGTTCTGTTGAAAGTTGAGGAAGAAGGTGCGAATCGCAACTCAGCACACAAGCCACCACTGATCCGTTCCCCTGTAAGCTAGCTGCTTTGACTCCTGAAGCACGCTTGTTCTTGCAGGAGCAATCTGCCGATTTAGTGAAACATAAGATTGATCTGGACTATAACTACTGGACAGCAGGTATGTGGAAATCGCTCACCTTGGATTTCCAACCAACCTGATTGTAGATGATATCATAAACTCCATACTCCCCGAGGACCTCTGTGATGGCTCGCCGACAGGCTTCTCCATCATCGGACACATTGGTGAGCGTGTTTATCCACACCTTGTACACATTATCGATCAATAGTCACCAGCCCACATGAACCTCAATCAGGAATATTTACCCTACAAGCATCTAATAGGGCAAATAATTTTGGATGCAAGTCACGATTGATCTAGTACAATCTCAATACTAATACGAGTTTCAGAAAAATCCCGCCATCAAGACTGTTGTGAACAAGCTAGACAATATCGATAATAAGTTTCGCTTCTTTCAAATGGAAGTGCTTGCTGGGGAACCAGATTTCGTTGTTGAGCATGTAATCCTTTGTTATCTGGCCAAGTTGCAGATGGTCCTAACATTGTCTTTTCGGGCAGCACGAGTCGGATTGTCGTTTTGCCTTTGATTTTTCCAAAGTTTACTGGAATTCTCGGCTACACACTGAACACGATCGCCTTGTACGACTGTTCAGGCCCGAGGATGTTGTTGCCGACGTGTTTGCTGGTGTCGGCCCTTTCGCCATCCCGGCCGCAAAGAAAGGTTGTGCTGTCCTCGCGAATGACTTGAACCCTGAGAGTGCGCATTGGCTTACGAAGAACATCATCACCAATCACGTTCGTCCCTTACACGACTGACGGAAAGGATACTGACGACTAGGCCAGGTGTCCGATTTCGCCCGTTCTAGCTGCGAAGACGGTCGTGATTTTATCCGAAACGTCGTGGTTCGAGTGCTAGAGAATCCGTTCCCCGCGTATGGAGGTGCAAGGCTGAGCAGGATGCAGGAGAGGCAACAAAAGCGACAACGAGGGGAGCAGTGTGCATCAAACACAGAAGCCTCCGATGCGCCAAGTCCGTTGCCACGGAATAAAATCGCGCACTTTGTTATGAATTTGCCGGACTCTGCACTGGAATTTCTGGACGCGTTTCGGGGCATCTTAACGCCGCAAGGCGAGGCCAAAGGGCGATTGGGCGGTGTTTATGGCACCATGCCTATGGTGCATTGCTATTGCTTCACTCGCGAATTGGACCCTCCCAAGGCTGAGGCAGACATCAAGCAGGTATGTGTGCATGCAGCGGATTCTACGAACGTGCGGGTGACACGAGATATTTGCTAGAGGGCGGAGGCCAAGATTGGAACCACGTTGGAGAGCGATGTCATGTTGCACAAGGTGCGGTCAGTCGCCCCAAACAAGGATATGTACTGCATTAGTTTCCGGCTACCCCGTGAGGTCGCATTCCGGTGGTGATTGGCTGTGCATGATGCTTAGATAATCTATATTTATCGCCAAAGCAGCGCAGCGCAGATTTCCTCCAACCGCTTCAAGTACTTACCCACAGCCTGAATTTCTTATAGATTAATACCCTCTAGAACTCTCCGGACTAACTAATTCCATAGAGTTGCCCACTGCACCATGTCTCCGTTCTCTTCCCTTTTACCTTCCATTCATTGTGATGCCCAACAAAGTCCCTCCCTCGCCGGGTCCACTCTCAAGAGCGTTCGGAATGCCATGGCTGTCCCCGAGAGCGAGCTCAAGCGGTGGAGGCGTGTCTTTGACGCCAATGCAAAGGTCGTGATCAACGGCGAAAAGTGCGTCATATAGTCACTCTGTTCTCACAAAATTCTCACCGGCGTAAATGTCAGGTTCCTCGACACCGAAAACTTTGTCAATGCTATTGCACCAAGCGGCGACTTGACTAAAATTGGTCGTGTACAGTTCGCGATGTTGTTCCGCGTCGCCGACACCTCGAAGCGGAGTCTTGTTTCATGGGAAGACTTTACTGTCTTCGAGACTCTTTTAAAACGTCCCGACGCCGATTATTGGATAGCTTTTCAATACTTTGACGTGTGAGTTGCCAGGCAAAAATGTACTTCGCTCAAATCTGACATCACTTTTATCCACGAAAAGGGACAACACTGGGACGATCACTTATGATGAGTTCAAGGATGTATTCACAGCCAATGTCGCATCGTCCTCTATACCTTTTGACTTTGACTGGTCAGTCGGCCGCCTTTTCGTGTGAACGTGTGTTAATAGTTTACCTGTATCTCGCAGCGATTGGGTAAAGCTGTACCTAGGGAAGAAGAACGGAACACATGTGCTCGGATGTAGGTGACCTTTTCGATCCCGATTTTCCTTCATTCAGTATGACCGCTTGCAGACAACGAGTTCACCCAACTGATGAAGGGGTTTCAGGGAGAACGCCTTCGCCAAGCTTTTAAACATTTAGATGCAGATCAAGACGGGTTCATTAAACCAGAACAGTTCAAACAAATTATTCTCGTGCGTGGCCTTGCTGTCCCAATTTAGCATGGGAAACCCATGTTGTGATCAGGAGCTTGCGGGCCACAAATTATCGGATGCGGTGGTGGACCGCTTGCCTACCTTATGCACACTCACCCCCGGAGGGCGTATATCATATTCAGAAGTGGTGGCTTTCCATAATGTTATTCGAGGTGGGTTCATCCATACATCCTGTGGAATATACTAACAGCGAAGAATGGGATGTCAGAGATGGATATGGTCGAACGGTACGCGAGAAAATTCATTGCAAAAATGGGCAAGGGTACATGAGATTCTACGCAGGATTCTACGTGAGGCGACTGCCAAGTCCAAGGACGGCCGAGTAGATCAGTCTGACTTCCTGAACCATTCTGCTGCGAGGTCACGCTACTCTCTCTTCACACCCATGGAAGCTTCCATCATCTTCCACTTCGCTGGAAGGGGGGACGGGGACAAGAGACTGGCTTTGGTCGACTTTGCACAGCTATTGGATCCTCGCTGGAGATACCCACATGAGGAGCCGGAAAGCAAGACTGAAACCTCTGGTGCCCCTTTCTTGAGCGGACTCTTGCAATCTACATACAATTTTGCTCAAGGAGGTCAGCGTCAAAGCGGTTGTATGCGAATGTTTCTGAGCAGACTATAGGAATCGCTGGCGCATTTGGAGCAACTTTTGTATACCCCATTGACATGGGTGAGCACGCTTAATTGTTCAAGCAATTAAATGTACTGAAATATGGATTAACAGTCAAGGTTTGTGTCGCGATTTTCTGTCCTGGCGACTGTTGATTAAGATTTGGCGCCGTGTTTGTTAGACCCGGTGAGGTTCCTGCGACGCTTGCTACATCACTTTTGATTGACAACTTTTGGACTCAAGTATGCAGAATCAACGGAGTACAGTTGTCGGTCAAATGCTGTATAAGAATGGTCTGGATTGTGCTCAGAAGATCCTTCGCAATGAAGGATTCCTCGGATTCTACCGCGGTCTTGGCCCTCAATTAATCGTGCGGATGCTTGCTGCACTACAAAGGACACAGCTGACATCAACGACAGGGAGTTGCCCCAGAAAAAGCGATTAAATTGACCGTTAACGACCTCGTGCGCGGGCAGGCGATGGACCCTGAAACTGGCCGAATCAAGCTAGGGTGGGAGCTATTCGCTGGTGGTGCTGCGGGCGGTTGCCAAGTTGTATGTACCGATCATGGTTTGTGTGACTGCACTAACCTCAGCAGGTTTTCACAAACCCCCTGGAGATTGTGTATGCTTCCCGAGCCCGTCTCTCTATAACCTCTAACACGATCTTGTTTAGGAAAATTCGGTTGCAGGTCCAAGGTGAAGCTGCCAAGGTAGAGGGTGCCGCCCCTAAAGGCGCTGTACACATCATTCGGCAATTGGGACTTTTGGGTTTATACCGAGGAGCAAGCGCATGCTTGCTCCGTGATATCCCGTTCTCCGCAATTTATTTCCCAGCCTATTCACATCTCAAGAAAGATGTTTTCCAGGAGGGCTATAATGGCAAGCAACTCGGTTTCTTTGAGACACTCGGCTCAGCTGCCATTGCGTGAGTCCTTGGGCACGATTACATGATTTCCTCGATTTGAGAACATCTCCGCAGAGGTATGCCAGCAGCCTACTTGACGACTCCGGCAGGTCAGTTTGTATGCACTATTGTCATGGGTTTCGCTGATGAACCAGTAGATGTGGTGAAGACACGTCTTCAAGTGGAGGCCCGCCAAGGCCAGTCTCACTACAAAGGTTTAACAGATGCGTTTGTAAAAATATGTGAGCCCGGTACCAATTGGTTGGAAATTTACTTACTAGATATCGCTTAGATCGCGAAGAAGGCTTCAAAGCGTTGTTCAAGGGTGGCGTGGCGCGCATCCTTCGAAGTAGCCCTCAGTTTGGTTTCACATTACTCGCATATGAGTATTTGCACAAGGTACGCAAACCTAGCACTTTCAGACACTTATGATGATTGAACAAATCATTCCTCTAGTACTTACCGGTAAGTAGACTGTGGCGAGAAAATCGTGATACTAATACCGCTTCGCGCGTGCAGTTCCCATGGGAAGACAAACCACCCCAAGTACGGACTGCACTTACCTCGCGGCAAGAGGACATGTCGAGGATCCGCGCCCGGAATGCCTTGAAAATTTTGCTTGATGTCCATGGCGACTTTGGGCGCCGTGCTGCCAACTTTAATCCTCCTCTCGTGCGTGCTGGGTCATCTAGATTGGCGTGACACTTGCCATTCATCTGAACTTCAATCCGTTCATTCGTGGTGCTACTCTCTTTATGTTTATCCGCTATAATAACCTAGAAGCGAAGACAGTGGTACTTGGATTATTGCATATCCGTAACAACTTAGTTAGACACATAGTGCTAGTTTTAGAGGCTTAGGATATTATGCTCGAACTGGTCAATGACCTTGCCATCGCTCTCTCACCCGACGAACGATGCCCTTGCGCGAAGTCCAATTTCCCTACGACGCAGCAGAGTCTGTGAGGAACGGAAACTCGGAGCGGTTCATTGTCTTCTTCTCTTCAAGACTGTCGGAAAACAATTCGCTGTGGTGCTCGGTTGGTTGACGATTGGCATCGCAATGACCATCATCGTTGGTTTCTCACTCGGGCCAACATCGGCAGGATTGTGTTGCTGTGGAAGATTTGATCAGAAACACGTTCGGCACTGACTCGGGAGCGCCATCCGCTGTTTTAGTGTACGTTGGCCAGAGACCAGAGTAGGTGTCGATATCTGATATTCGAGCTTCCGTGCGGTCTCAATGATAAGGACAGCTGGAAGACACCTGACAATATCTTTCGCAAAGAACCATGGAATGTTAGAGTTATCCCCACTATCATCAAGCTGGACGAAGTAGGTCGCTTATTGTCTCCAAAATTTCGCAATAATGGTTTCCGGTGTAGGCTGGAGAGGAAATCGGGCGTCTGGTTGATGGCCAGAATTCCATTTCCGAGGAGCTGCTCTCGTTCATTCAGTAGCCATCCCGTGTAGTCCATTCCATCCTGTGCCCACTGCATCTGATGGTCTATACCCACGGAACAGGGATTTCTGCGTTGACCCAAGTTTGGTTGGTATGGACCCAAATTCCAAGAACCCAGCGGCCATGAATCAAACAACATTGTCTACCATTCCTTGAAACTGATTCTTTGCTGCCTACACAGCCACTCTTCACCGATATCCTAATTGCCGTAAGTTGATCTCCTCCACTGCAGGATGTCGAGTACCACCGCCCTCCATTGCTGTAAGGAAATCGCCTGTGACGCCGTCTTTCCCCATGTGGATGGTTCTCGGCTGGCTGAGCAGTACCACCACGTTCAAAGTTGGTCATCAGGATCCACCCTGTAGTTGTCAGATATGCTCCGCCGAGTATTCCGTGACCATCAAGCCAGTAAATGGTGGCACGGCCTGCCATGCTCATGCTCTGCGCACGTTCTACCTGGTATTTCTATGCTTATTTCCACAGGAATTCACAGCAATACATGGTACTATTGATCAATATAAAAGCCGGCATTGAAATCAATCCTCTACCATCCAAGTCTCCTTCGTAGTTCTCGCTTCTCGACGCGATTCTCACTATGCCCGGCCTCAAATACCAGCTTCCATCCGAAATCCGCATCCTTAGACATTTCTCTGCTCAGGCATTTCTCGCCGTCGCTTATCCAACACTTTGCAAACATGAGCGTTCCTCGAATATCATCCTAGCCCACGCACTCAAAAAAATCAGCGCGGAAGCGGCCCTCACAGGTTACCAGTTTGCCACGCAGTCCGAAGTAACGCTTGACGCACCGCCAAACGACGAACTCGGCGACTCGTTATGGTTGACCCTTTGGTCGACGTCTGCACAGGGCGTTGTGGAACTGGAACTAGTTTTGGCTTGTCATCAGGCGGGACAACATGAATTACCTGTCTTTCTGTGGACATCGCAGTTCAGGAAGCTATCTTCGCCTCAATGGTTGGCGCCTCGCATCACAGCCCTCGCTGACCGATTGGTGTCATGCGTTTCTCCGACGCGCGTTTTCTCCGTGTTTGGTATGACTGCGCTCGTGAAGGCTTTTAGCAAGTACTGGGTAAGCCTTACTGGCTTCCAGGTAGAACCCCAACCATTCTATTCTGCATTCCTCACCTATTGTACCGAAGAAACATTCATTGATTCCGAAGTCGCTCTGCCGCCCGAACATCTTATCCGACGTGGAGTGACCTCAGATATCGAGGGTATCGCCAAACTCGGCAAGGGTTTCGCAGATGATTCGGTATGTGAAGATCTGGATTGCCGCACGTCCGATCCGTACTCATATGTACTGTCTAGATATATTTCCCGCTGACCATGGAGCTTGCCCGTGAGGAAGCCGATGAGCTCCTGTCCAAAGGGCAAATTTGGGTGTACGAAGTATCGGGTGCAGTCGCGGCCATCTGCGCTGTCACGCGGTCCTCGATGAAGGTCTCGGCAATCACCAAAGTTTACACTTGCCCTAGATGGAGGCGTCAAGGCTTTGCTGAGCAGTTGGTTCGCGGCGTAACTCGCCGGTGAGCACGCCTAGTGCCATTCTCCATGTTCTCGTTCCTGACACATTTGAAACAGATTATTGGACTGTGGCAAAGAAAGTGTTGTCTTGTACGTCGGTCATGAAAATAGTGCCCGTCGTGTGTACCATCGCATCGGATTTGTGGGACTCTCCGGACAGCCTGAGGAACGGCCCGAGGGTGTGGAGGATGCCTTGGAACTTGGTTTCGTTGGCACAAACCGTGGACACTGGTGAATCCGGAGTGATTGATTCCTAGACGGTTCCCTTTTCATCATTGCATGCGACATCATCCACGCGAACTCAGAGTTCGAATGAACATCCGTTTCTCTTATTACCCTAGACCCGATTAAAAGTATGTAGATGCTAGGCAATGGACCCTTTCCCTGATTCATAATAAACCTACATCATTACAACAGTCTAAGCAACTTCGCCAGAGTCACAGCGAGTAAAGTCGCCGGATTTGCCACCACTTTTGTGCGATATGATAATATCACTTATTACCATCTCCTTGCCCGCGACAGCCTTGAGCATATCCCAAACTGTAAGCAAGCCAACGGAGACAGCAGTCAATGCTTCCATTTCAACCCCTGTTTTGCCTTCACAAGAGACCGTAGCCGTGCACCGGATCCTGTGTCGCAATGTGGGCGAACCTTGACATTGTCTGTCTGAAATGTCTACCACTTCGGGGGTCAAGGTAGCCGAGATATTAGAAAGCTGTAGCGGATGGCACAGGGGGATGAGTTCCGAAGTGCGTTTGCATCCCATTATCGCTGCAAGCTGCGCTACGGTAAGGGCATCACCCTTATTGGCTGCCTTGGTTCGTAGTTTATCAGCTGATGGGCTGTGTTCTGAATGAGATGGGATTCCGACAACCAGTTCATAAGCGATTTCGGGAATGTAGATATAGCCTGTCGCTGTAGCGGTGCGCTTTGTCGAATCCTTGTCACCAATGTCGACCATGGATGGGCGACCGGCAGAATCTAGGTGAGTTAGCCTGGACGTGGGGTTGGTTGAGTGGCTCTGCCAGCGTCTCCCAAGTCGTGTCACTACATGGGAGCTAGTGGTATGGGGAACGAAATTCCTGAGCGGTGAGCCAATGAAGGAGTGTGTCAATGACTGCCGGGGTCCTGTGTCAATACCAACATTAATCAGGAAAGGTGCTGGTAGCTATATCCCTACGATAATTCAGGAGGAAAGTAGCTAACCTCCTATCAAAATCATTGGTCGATTCGTTAGAATATCAATACCCTCCATTCCCGCGTGTTTCTCTTTCTTCTCGATAACGGCGGATGCGATAATCTGGAG
>JBBPRT010000084.1:0-25964 GCA_038093175.1 Boletus hoseneyae
TACGACCCCCCTGCAGAGTCAGCGCGACCCGCAGGAGTCGATTGGCGAGCAAGACAAGGATGATTGGGCATCCTTTTGGGCTACTGACGAGGGACTGGAGGAAATTCGGAAATTGGCCAAAGATGCATGAGTGTCTCCCCCAGCCCATACGTCTTGTGTCGGAAGTTAGTATCACTCGTTGTTCCGTCGCGATCATCGTGCGCGAGTGATATGATTGTGCTTGAGTAATGCTTTTCTTGCTATTCTTCTCGTATTTTGTACTTGTATCCGCCGCGATCAGGAAAACTTGAAGTTATTACATTATAATTCCTTGTCAAGTGAACATGTTTCATGCATCATCATGAATTATCCCTTTATCGTTTCCCTGATCTCACTGGGCCTGCGGGCCGGCTCGGCGCACTAGTACTGTTCGTATCTATGTTGTACATGGCTTCATTTTTGTTGCATATCATAGTACATGAAACTGGGCGGGATCATGGTGCTGCTCTGACCCCGTAATTACTGCTGCTAGCCACTGGCCCGGATCCGAACTACGAAATCTGTGATCTAAAGTGTATGTAGAGGTTGCATATTGTTACACAAACGGAAATGGCGGCATCCATGCCAGTAAGTATTACTAGCTGTAGAAGCGTGCTAATGGAATATAATACATTATCACACTCCTACAGTTTCGGTGATGGTAGCATCACTCCCGCCCACCCAACCCATATGCGCCCGCTCACCTGACTCAGCGCTTACCCTTGTACGAATGGGAACAATGCTTTGTCACCCTCACCGTCGCCCTTGCCGTCAGGCTCATGTGCAAACACGAATTGCACCTGCGAATGACCAATCTGTCAATATCCCGTTGACAAGGGTTTACCTCTGCAGTGGACTACCTGCTCTCACGAAACATGCCACTTCCTTCCGATATACTCTTCTTCGCACTGTATTCGTTACCCTTGATGCGCTCGCATGAAGGCGCTTTGAAGCGGATCATGTCGACGATCTCTTATTTTGTTCAGAAGGGGTCTGACATCCACGCACGAGCCTCAGCACAGCACGATACCTTCAAGTTACTACACCAAGCTGTGTGGAGATTGAAGATCTGGAAGCGACAAAATTCTTCATCGAGGCTGGCTGCAGCGCTTCCGGTTTTACTGGTCAGCTACCTATCGAAGTCGCCGCAATTCGCGAATTGCCTTCCGTCGCGGAATACCTGCTCTCACGTAACGCGCCGTTCCCTCAGAACATCTCAACCACCCTGCTCAGGTGGCCCCTTGCGCTCTCTGAAAAAGTCCTGAGAGTGGTATCGGCGTTTGTCCAACATGGGACCAATGTTCGTGCCAGTTACCTACTCTGGTAAGACAATCCTGCACATTGCCTTGGAACACGAAATGGGACTGGACCATCCCAGTTTTCTCTTGGATATTGAGACTGCCCCTCTTCTACCTGGTACATTGTCTCCGCAACATCATTCCCCTTTCCCCTCTCCCTCTGCCGTGTCGTATCCTTACCCACTTCCCCTAGCGGTGCTCCCAGAATGCTCCTTTTCCTCACCAGACAACAAGAGACTGGGAAAGCCCAGGTTATCGTTACTAGTATCGAGCCTTCGAGAATCAGATCCCGACGATTCAGCCAATGTTGCGCGACTCATTCCTGCTCATCACCCTCACATCCGTGTATCATCGTTACTGTTTGCCGGACATGCTTACTATCAAGGACGAACATAAGGATCTTCTGAAGTTTACGTTGGGAGCCTGGGATCAATGACTCTACAAGCAAAGTCAGGAGATGTAACGGCGCAAAGTCTGTTTGAAGCGGGCACTGTTCGCGCATGACTGAAACTCAGCGGTTTGACCATGGAGCATATGTGAGAGTAATCTTCCGGAAAGATGTATGAATTGCTATTCTTGCTATTCTTGTCGTATTTCGTACTGTTCGTACAAATTGGTTACATATATACACGACATCATGATGTATCATACATTGGCACGACCAACATTTTTGCCCAGCACATATACTTGATTCGGTATGCAATTTCCGAACAGCACAACATTTGAGACCAGAAATTGGACGGGACCGATGCCGAATGGTTCAGTCGCTAGGCAACTCGCATTCCAACTATACTCCGCTTATGATCCACGGTTGCGCACCTCTCCCAAGGCAAAACCTCACCACGATCTGTCACCCCCTGAACATAGAACCTAACGCCAGCTTGTTTGTCCCAGTCGGAAGGAAAACATGGCCAGTCCACGTAAAACCTGTTTGCACGCCCGTCGAGACCGGTAGTGCCGATAAAGACCGCGCTCGCATGGTCCATGTCCGCAGGACAGTCCAAGTCCAGCGGCGAAGCGTAGATGTTGAAGTACAGAAACTGAGGGAAACGGTAGGCAGAAGTGTCCTGGAGGAGCCACGCTGGTGTGGTAGACTCCTTATCGTCGACTTGGGCATCAATGGGGCCGAGTGTGGATGTGGTATTCCACGTGAGAACGCCTTCAAGAACGCCGACTGCCATGTGCGAGGCAAGTGTGAACTTGGCCCCAGTGACGGAAGGCATACCAACGGAAACGGATTCGGGAGGGGATGTAGGGTATACGGCGAGCTGGCCCAGAGAAATGGAGAACGTGACCTCGGCGGAAGGATCCTTGGGTTTGATCCCAACGACGAAGCCTATTGCAACCGATGCAAGGCTCTGGGTCGAGGTGGAAGTGAAGTTGATGATCTGCTGTGTCCACTCGTGTGGTAGATTAGAGACACTGGCTTTGTCGACGGTGAAGGCGGCGCTGTCACTCATTTCGTCTGATAGAGATTTAACATGAATGTGGGGATCGAGGTGGACGTCATTTCCCGCAGTAGTTTTGTAGACAATGCATGCTTCGAACGGTTCTCGGGTCGTCACAACGAGAGATTGGACAGGCAGCCAGATACTAGTAGAGATGGTATCCTCTGATTTCCTCCCAGCGTACGCGAGGGTCAATTTAAGCGTGTTTCCTCCATTATAGCCATCTGTCATGTCGAGGGCGGTTGACCCAATGGGAGGAGCTTCCTCCCTCTCCACGCCTTGCCAAGAAGGAACAGGCCATGGCCAGACTAGATTACCGATTGAGCTTTGCTTATCAATGTCCGTCCACCCGTTCGTATCCAGGACCTTTCTGCCCTTGACGAACCAAGAATACCCGACTCCGGGGGAAAAGCTGGTGTGGAACACAATGTTGGAGGGATTAGGTGGTGGCAAGACTTGGAAGAACGCAGTGATGGGTTTGAAAGGGCCCTCTGGAGAATCTGGGACTGGAATAATTTCACCAGGTTCGAGAGGGCCAAGCCACAGTTTACGCTCATTATCCCACCAGTTATTCCAGTTTTGTTGCGGGTTTTCGGTCGCCCACTCCCAAGTCCATCCTGGGCCGAAGATGGCAGTGCTGAACCCCAAGGGGGCAGTGTAGGTGATAGCACGGTAGCAGCAGAAACCACTATTACCATATTGTCCACGATTGGGCCAAACATCCACACCTGAGTAGACGCTTTCAAGAGTCTTGCCAGCGTATGCGGTGGTGTGCGTTTTGCTCGCCAAAGTGTTGGAACGATACAGGTTCTCGAAATATTGAGCCATTGAATCTTGGTTTTCAGGTACCCACTATTGTATATCACTCTCAGGATGCACTGAAAGGTACAATCCCATAGGTACTTACCCAGTAATTGGTGAAAAGTGCGTCAGACGCAAGGAAGAATGGCAAATTGTAGCCGTTCAGTCTGTTTTGGTAGTGTACCTCACCATCATATATCACACTATCGTACCTGATTTGCCACGTGAACCTCTCAGATTAAGATACGTACCGAACCAACTACTCACCACACAACTCGGGCATGGGAGCCGACTTTAGCTCGAAGTTCTGCTCTGAGTAACAGAATCCACGCAGCCAGAGCACAAGCTTGATCAGCCCCGTGCGGCAGGTCAGATTCGAAGTTTAACAGATAGCCGTCAAAACCGCGCTGGTATGCTAACTCAGCGAGGAGAACCGCGTAACGTTTAGAGATAGGTATCTTGTTATCGATGGCCACGTAATTGGTGCGGCCTACAACGAGTTGGAGGCAATCTGGATCAGAGTCGGAACTTTCGAATATCCTATGGGAAGCTTGGTGAAGGGAGCTGAATAATCGATTCGTTGTGCTCACAATGTGCCTAGTATCCTTGTCCCTTGCTTGTGCGCAGTGTTAGTCCATCCGGATGGAGGGACAGTGACCCGGTGGTGCGAGAAACTACATACTCGCTCCTCAGACGCCTTTACGACGGAAAGCGACGTACTAAACAAAAGTGTCGCAAAGTGGCCAAAAATTGAAGGTATAACATAGCTCCGAAGGCGATTCGGTATATCCACCCTATTCATGGATTGATGTTGAGTTACCTTACAACTCCATTGATTGGACATGACGGTGGTATATGTCGCAGTAGGGTGAACAACTGACTTTATAATCGTGACAAACCTAATCAGCGGATCAGAGGGAGTGACTGCACGAATTGGGGTGGAACGTCTGTCGTACCAGTAACTTTGCCCTGTTGTCCGAGTGGGGACGGGGCTGATAAGGCAGCACTCCCAACAGCTTATCATGAGGTTGAGCAAACCAAGCGTCAAGTTCAGCGAGAGACTCGAAGTACGGTGTCTCGTCTTTAACGAGATCTGAATGGATCTTGCCACGCAAGGGCATGATAATTGTCTGCTAAAGGTCGAAGAAATGATGTCTACAATGTGGTCGTGGGTCAAAGGAGCGTGGGAATATCTCTAGTAACGACTCGGGTCGCAACTTGATGTCTTTCCTTTGAAACGTTTTTCGAAGGTTTCCATTTGACGCAAATGTCTGACCAGCAAGACATACAAAACGGCAACGGAACCCCTACAGAAATCGCTTCCCAAGATGTATACAACTCCAACACTAATGGCGACAAGACCCAGCCAACCGAGGAAATTTTGAATGCCCTCAACGTGCTCAAACCAAAGGACTTTGTCCACCAAGAGCCGCCCCAGGACCAACAAGAGCCACAATCAGAATGGCAGATATTGCGCGAGAAATTGCGTGAGCATCCGCAAGACCCAGAAGGCTGGAACAAGCTTGTCGACACCGCGGAAAATGCGGGTGATCTTGAACAGATTAAGCAGACCTATGAAGCTTTGCTCGAAACGTATCCAAACACGGTATGATGTCTTTTCGCCATCTAAGCAGTATAGTTTGACCAAGGTCACTCAAGTCCTCGGCGCAAATTGCATACCTCAACCACTTTTTGAGTCCGGGACTATTTCAGTACGCCGAAGAATTGTTCAAAAGATTCTTGAGAACATCGCCGCTAGTTGATCTCTGGAAATTTTATCTCACATATGTCAGGTCAGTCACGAATGCGATTAAAGTCTGACAGGACAGCGTATTGAATCGTTCTCTTCAGACGTGTGAACACATCTCCAGCCAGCCGGGAAGCAGTCAGTAGGGCATACGAATTCGCCCTTAATCGCATCGGCCAAGACAAAGACAGCGGTGAAATATGGAGCGACTATATCCAGTTTCTCAGAGCGGGAGAGGTATGTCTTATCACTACTCCAATCAATTCAAACTCAAAGGGACACCAGACAACGACCACTTGGGAGGAACAACAAAAGATGGATGTGCTTCGTAAGGTCTATCACCGAGCTGTGCAGATCCCACTTGAAAATGTTGAAAAACTCTGGTCTGAACTTGAGACGTTCGAAAACTCCTTGAACAAAATCACGGTATGATCGGGTTTCACTCGTTTTCTCTCCACTCACCGTCTAACAGGCAAAAAAATTTATGAGTGATCTATCTCCGTCGTACATGCAAGCCCGAACTGTGCTTCGTCAATTGCAAAGGCACCTTGGCCCTTTGTTTCCGCCGCCTCCAGCATCATCCACGTCGCGACCACCTATATACTTACCTCCGGCTCCGACATTCAATGCGGCCGAAAGGGCTCTTGTAGGTTCCTGGAAGACCTATTTGAAATGGGAGGAGAGCAATCCACTTGAGTTCGAGGAGAAAGATAAAGCAACATTGATATCCCGCATCCAAGGAGTCTATCGTAAAGCAGTCATCCGCATGCGATACTACAGCGAGATATGGTAATCTCTTGTTTTGTACATCACTCTCATATCACTCATGCTAGTAATCGCAGGTATATGGCATTTGTGTGGACCACCAGTATCGGTAAGCAAGAGGAAGCGTTGAACATCCTCAAAGCTGGCATGGAAGCCAACCCAACGAGTTTCCTACTTCATTTTGCGTACGCCGAAGCCCAAGAAGGCCGCAAGGAGTATGGCGAAGTGACTGCGACGTTCGACAAACTTCTTGACACCCTACGTGCCGAACTCGAAGAGCTTGAGAGTCGAGTGAATTCAGCCAATTCATCGTTCTCGTCTGATGCGACTGGTCGTACTGCGCCTGTGGGAGCTTCGAATGTGTCTGGCCCTTCAGTAACGGGGCTCGCAGAGGCGGGAACAGTGTCGACAAATTCGTCTTTCGCCACCCAGATTTCCGATGAGAAACCACCTAAATCAAAAGAGCTACAAGAGCGTCGGACAGAGTACGGACTTGTTTGGATCATGTATATTCGATACGCTCGTCGTGCACATGACCTCAAGACATTCCGAGCAGTATTTGCCAAAGCCCGAAAAGATCGCTGGACACCTTGGGAAGTCTACGAAGCCGCAGGTATGTGCGTGTGAGAGGGTAATCATCGAGTCACAGTGTTGATAAGCACCAACAGCGCTGATGGAGTACCACTGCAACAAAGATGGTGGTATGGGAGTTGCGTCTCGTATTTTCGAGAAAGGTCTGGAAAGTTTTGGTGACGAGATTGAGTTTGTGTTGAGATATCTTGGCTTTTTGATATCCGTCAACGACGACAACAGTACGTGACTCTACATTCCTAGCTCACAATCACCTTGATCAGTTGCGTTCCAGATGCTCGAGCATTGTTTGAGCGAGTTATCCCGACATTTTCCGCCGAGCGCGCTCGGCCGCTTTGGGAAAGGTGGGCACGTTATGAATATCAATTTGGCGATCTCGAGGCTGCACAGAAGCTTGAGAAGCGCATTGCTGAGGTTTATCCAACGGGTGTGTTCCATTCCGTTGCCTTGGGTAATATGGGCGGACCTCTGAATTCTCATAGATCCCCCGATCAAGCGCTTTGCACAGCGACATACATATCTTGGTACAGATGCTATTGCAGCGAGAGACCTTGGATTTGCCATGGCAGGCCGGCAGCCGCTCGGGGCCTCGTCTTCTACTTCGTCACTTGAGAAGCGTACAGATTCCTTGCTGTCAATTACGTCCGCTGCAAATATACCGCCGATCCAGCCGCCCCCTCCGAAGCGGCAGTCCTCGCCTGAGCTCAAGCGTCGGGAAGAGTCGGTCAAGCCAGATCTTGCACCGCCTGCAAAACGGGCAAGGCAAATCTCTCCCCTTCGTGACAGAGACCGCGATAGGTTCTCTGAGGGACCAAGGAGACGTTTTGGCAGCCCAGCGGCGTGGGAGAAAGATCGAGATCGAGAGCCTCCGATGAAAAGAGAAAGAGAACCCGATGACAAAACAACTACGTTACCTGCTGTGCTCTCATGGTTTGTCGGACAATTGCCAAATCCAGCATCATTTGATGGTCAGTTCTGTCTCCCCACTTCAATTCGGCTATTTAAAGAGGAATGGTGATCCATTATGGGTGTTTTTGTTGGACTGTTTTCACAGGACCTATATTCAGGACGGACGATCTTATGATGTTGTTCCGGAATGCTGTCATCCCGAGCGCTACGCGGCGGCCAAGCCCGCCACCTGCACCAGCTCCGCCACGTATGTCGTTCTTTCTTTTGGCGTGCTGTGATCTGACTCGGTTTTATAGGTGGGCGTCCACCCCCGGATTACGGGCCATACCAGGGACCCGGAGGAGCACGAGGTCGTCGGTACTAGCTCGCTTACTTTTCATTTGCACTTCTTGTCCGTGACTTATTTTCTCTTTGCTACTTTTCCGTGTGTATATCGAGTCAGGCCGTGCGTTTCGATTTGCTCGATTACGTTATGTCGAGTCCTGGATCCGGAGATTAGCAGTTACTGATCTCAGTTACCAGCGGGCAATAACAGTCACATACAGGGATGTAGGTGCAAGAGTTGTGGGGACGTAGTACGTTCATCGCACGGTGAACAAACTTGAACCCTTGGCAAACCAGACATTTCGAGCCAGGTTTCGATCCTAGCTGTCGTGAACCACCAATTGAGGGAACAAGGTCGCGACGTTGGTATATTACTGGTACAAAACGGTTCACAACTGCCAGCGAGGCTAGCTTGATCATCGTATGGCATACACCTTCGAGCTGATCCGCAATTTAAACTCGACCCAGAGTCAGGGGTCGCAGCGTGTCAGATCACCCACACATTATTCACAGCAGAGAAACATTGGTCGGTGGGGGTAGGGACAAGAAAGAATAGATACATATGCTTGGGGCAATATATATAGATAGCTGGTCAAGTACTATCGAACAGGTCTGTACGAAAGTATCAAATATATGATCTAACACCGTCGTCGGTAGGAAATTGAATAAGAACCGCAGAACGAACCATATATACCACAAGGAAGCGATAAGTATAACGTGATGGAAATTCAAAATTTGACAAGGTTTGGAATACGGGAATGGAGGGTATCAGCGGTGATATTCAGTTTTACGGCTACACGCTCTCAACGCTCATCAGATCTCCGGTGCCATCGATGTAGATAAAATGATCACGATCAAGTTTAACGCAACGTACTGGCGGCAGGCCCGTTCATCTTTCTCCGTTTCCCACACCTAGAACTTCATCGAGGTGGCGGAAGTATTATGATATTGGTTGTGGTGGGGTTGGTGGTAACCGCCTACACGCCGAGAAGTTTGGGAGGGCGACTGGAGTTGCTGACGCTGTTCGTTCTGATATGCAGCATATGGTGTGAACATCCCCGTCAGTAACGACGCGGCCCCACAAACAAAGGAGTGGTGATCTAGCTCCGCTTGGGAGACGAAAGGATGTCCGCAACGAGGGCAACGAAAGCTTGGATTGTTGTAAGTGTGTTCGGGTGGGGGAATAGAGCCGCCGGAGACGGTGTCGTGCCCGTGCTCAGTGAGCCCGAGCCCTTGGGAGGTGACTGATAGTTGGCAAGACTGGCCCTGGCCCTGCTGACCCTTGCCTTGTTTCTTGGAGGTATCTGGTAGGGTGAATGGAACAGGAACCCCAACACTGTGATATCCAGAGGATACACGAGGAGGTGGTAGATCAGAACTCCCAATCGTCCGTCTGTTGAAGTAAGATGACATTCTTGTTCTGGGAGTAATCAGAAAGTAGCCGCCGCCCCGTCGACGATATAAGCATCAAGTGGATTTTTATATGTTCTGGGAGGGAAGTTGCACTGCAATGACGCATCTGTAGATGTGTGAATCGGATGGTGTACGTGGTTAGCAAATCGAAATTTGTTGCGGGCACAGCAAATCACACCTACAATGCAAAAGCAGCTCTGCTGTGCTTGATGGGAAAAATTGGTAGATCCCGAAAAAGTATGCCATTCTGGTGGTATGGTATCACTGGCTTTTTGTTGGCAAGAACCGTTTAACACCCGAGGACCGTAAGTGCTGATACATTAATTGGAGCATCAATCGGACACTTGGTCTCCTTGTGAATACGCTTGGAGTCATCATGAGCGGTGGCCCTTGTTCTAAATTCGGTGAATGTTAGTACAGGATCAAGTCGTTGGATTTCCCAGCATTTGCTTTTGTAGTGGAATGCCTCTTGCTTACTCACCGTCAAAATCATGATTGAAGATGTCCTATCCAGGTCACCATTTACGATCAGTAGTCGACCCGATGCCGAGTTTCTTCGCACGTAAGACTATGGTTCTCATGCTGTCAGACTATTGGGCTGAGTGGTCGCGGTGAAAATCTCAAAGCAACGAGTTCGTGTAATATACATACTGTTTCAGAGTGGTGATATTATGATTGAAATCCTGCCCATGGGAAGGCCACCTAAACCGAATGCAATTCAATAACTTCGTCGCTGTGGCGGGTTACGCAACTCTCTTGGATCTCGATGATCGTTCTTGGGAGAGATGATGTAGTCTCCCAGGTTACCGTGGACTGCAGCGGCGTTCATTGCTTATGATCCGGAATCTGCTGACGGACGGCGAGTGAGATCACCAAACTGTTGTTCAACCCCATGGCCATGGTAACATGTCTACTAGCGATGGCGACGTCGCAATCTGTCACCCATCATCGTCATGCGTAATGCATCTGAAACGAATGCATTACATAGGATTTACATAAACATCGTAAAGTAATTATACTCACTGCCTAGTAAAAGTTGAATTGGCTCGACGTTCTTGAAATATTCCTGCTGTCAGGCGTCCGACCGCCGGGAGTAGCATCAAGTGCGCCGTCGCCGTAACTGCGCGCCTGGCATGTCAACTCGTAACACAACGTTTTCTCATCGAACAGTGCAACCGCTGGAAGTTTGCACCCTGCCGATATTTGGGGTAGTGACCTCACCCGTAAGTTATGAAGTGTCTTAACTTCGGCCGGCTTCTCAGCACACTCCCGTGCGCTTTGCAACGCTGTAAAGGACGATAAACTGTTAGAAATTGAAGAGTACTGTAGTGACGCAGTGGACGAAGTTAAAGAGGGTGTCTGCATGCACGTGTCACTTACTAGTAACTATGACATAGCGAAGGATTTCTAGCCCTGAGCTCTCTAATGATAGCTCTTAGACTGAACTTGTCTGTTTCGTGTTCTACCCCCTAACGCACACGTTCCTGCTCTTAGCCTTTTGCCCATCTCTAATCCCGGCCCACCAACTCAACCCAAGGGACACGATACATGCAACCAGTGTCACCTGCAAACTTCCCAAGTAACACGCTTTCCCATCGAAACACTGATGTTCCGAGGGTAGCTCGCGCGGCACCAAGGTGTTCAACGACCAGAAATGCGTCCCTAATGAGGGGTGCGTGTCCCGCGCCGGCACATGGGCGTCTAGATTGTGCCCAAACATAAGGGAGAAAAGGTTTCCGCCGACAACGGGTGAGAAAGAGACGTAACCCCAGTTCTCAGAGAAGTGAGCTGGTTGTAGGGTAATGAGTTGATGCGTAATCAGTTCTCATGCGCAGAAAAGTGGACCCACCCAGCCCAAACCATTCGATCATGATCGTTGGGTAGCTCCCAAACAAAGATCCATATGCAAGGCCCAATAAAAGGGTAGCTATCCATAACGACTCGACCGAGGAGACGGCCATCGCGGTCGCCTGGGAGACAATGAAAAGGGATGAGACGACGCAGAGTAGATAAGCACGCGGAAGGCGAAGGCGTGTATGTGTAAAGTCAGACATTAAACCTGAGATACGATCAACTGAGGGTTCAGAGGGAAGACGCGAAGACTGCACCAATTAGAACACGACCCGCGAAGTTGCCTAAGCTCAGGATGGATACCTGAGCGGCTTGCCACTTGGAGGCCTCGATCTCATCATAAACTGTGTGCGTTTTGGCGTAGAGCGCCTGTGAAATCGATCCGACATTGTTCATATCTATCGAGGAGAATGTGTTGGGATAACTTCAACAAAGTCAGATGCACTGACACATAAGCCCAGTACCGGTACCTGTGGCAGGAAAGTATGTGCAGATTCCAAGTATCAGCGGTTGCTACCCACATATTCCCATGATCACGAAGACAAGGTAAAAGTCTGGGGTGAGCCAAAGTCGTTTTCCGTGGATATCCGGCAACACGTCTTCGTCCTTGCCACGTCTTTCGCAAATTGGGATATCCAATTCGACAGCGGATGATGGAACGGAAACCTGATACGAGCTAGGTTGTTGCTCGTGTGATAGGAGGGGTGCAGAATCTGCATCCGCTTCGGGATCCGCCTCAGAACCTAACGTTAGTTGTGCATCCCCGGTGAAGATGAGAGCGTCTCCGCTCGAGATGGGGTCGTAGCCCTCGATCGTAGCTCTGTCCGCCGCGCCCGAACTTGTCGGAGGCAGAGGGACTAGCCTGGAAATGAGTAGACCTAGGAGCATCGGGGTCGCTGTTCCGATGGCGAGGATTAGTAGAAAAGCAGATATGTCCCCAGGGAAAAGAGAGTGCGCGAGCAGAGAAAAGAAGGCGGCCGAGAGCCCGAAACCCGACATAACAAGACCGGTGGTAGTGGCACGCTAACGAAAATCAGTTAAATGTACTCGGCATGAATGCAGGAGGGAAAAACCACACACGGAACTGGACGGGAAACTCTTCGCGGTCGTGTTGACAGCGGCGCTAAGCCCCCCATTGCCTCCCAAGCCTGTCATGAAGCCGCACACAACGAGTAATGCAAGATGTATTGGCGATACGGTCGAACTATTGGCACCTATGCCATCGTCATACATTTGTTTGATACCCAAGTAGCCCATGAAGAGACAGATTGAAGCGCCAATAAGGGGAATTCGTGGACCTTTGCGGTCGACGATACGACCCCAGATGGGGCCGGACGTGTATACGCCCACTGTGGAGAGATTAATCACGGGATAGGGAAGATATATGAGCCCATACTATTTCCTGCGAGACCGATGATATTGAGTTGCGTATGAGATACTCGAAGGCGAGCACCAAGCTGAGGTGCGTAGGCTGGATACGTCCATGAGAGCGAGTGGTTCGAGGAACAAGCTTTAAAGCTTGAAGAACGACATACCAGAGTATATCTGTTCGACAGCAATTACCCTCGATCAATGTTTTTTCCTATCGTATGGTGTCAAACCAACCCACATAATTAGTTCCAGAACCCAATGCGACAAGGATGGATCCGAGTAGCGTGACCACTCGGGATATGCTGAGCATTTTGTCTGGGGGCATAGACAATTTGACGTTTACCGACTCCATTAAAAGTGTTGAAGCGGAATACTGGAACTTGTCTGTTGATCTAGCTGCTCGGGGGTGAGGACCGGCGCAAATTTTGGCGTGCGAGCAAGCGGTGTCATGTTCCGGCGGGACCCCGACGTGGGAGTCAAGGCTATGCTCTGCCTCACCGTTTGCACAAAATGTAGGCCTGTCATATCGAAGACCGTGGCTCTCGATTCTGTCTTCTTTCACATCGTCAAAGGCTGGGTCCACTCCGAAATAGATGGCGGACATGAAAGGAATGTACTCGAAGGAACACATGACCGACGAGAGCGTGGTCCAAGTCAATTGCCCACCCGGTATGCGTGGATAACTATGAATGCGTCGGGAACTTGTTCACGGTCAGTTCGATTCGTGGACAGGAACGACGGTATTCTGTGTCGTGGCTTAAACAAGTTACTCGGCAAGGTCTCAGGCGGCGGAAAGCAGGTTGTGGTCATGTAAAAACTGGTGTGCATCATTCTCACCCCGACGTGATTATTATCCAGATCAGGTATGCTATCTTGTTTGATCTGGGATGTGGTGTATTAATATTGACATGTACGTATTCAGAAAGCTCAAGCCAAAAAAGAATATTAATGGCAAGACGTGTACAACACTCGGTGTGATCCGGGGCTCCCTTGACGACCAGATCGAGGAACTGTTCATTGAGAACCATGCACTCACTGCTTCTGTATTCGAGCTGGAGTCCAATGAGATACTTTCGAGGTGTGTATGATTTTGTATGAGGATTACCTGGGGCGTCATTAGTGTTTGTCTTTTGCACCCTCATGACTGGGAGTGATCTGATGAAATAACATGGAAGGGCACGAATATCAATATCTTACTGGGATCGCTATTTAGCATCGCGACTCGTCAGTAAGAACAATAACATTTTCGGCGTCGTTTCAAAGATGAGCGAGGATATCTGATCAACTTCGACTGGCCGTCCTGCAGGGGCGTAAATTTACGACCGGGTACCAGACGAAGTTAGTTTGTGGTCGCTGTTTTTGTCTGGATTTGCATCTGTGATTCGTTTACAGGGGCGAGGGATCAGGATCCCGGAAGCTCCGAGTGACAGTGCTGCAGTGTGTCGCTCGTGTAGCACCGCAGATAAGTCGGAATCATTGATGAAAAATCACTCGATAAACCCAAAACTACTTCAGGTAACGGAATAGATGGCTGTAAAACTCCTGGAGTTAACAATGCTTGCCATTCAGTATAGTATCAAACAACGGACCCTCAGTCTCACTGCCAACGGTATTTGGCTCCCAAAACTCGCCTCTCGCGACCCACACTCGCGAATTGGATATAAGTCTACGGCTCGACGTGGGCGATAATGTTTTGCTTGCCGGAGTTACCCTCAGGAAAATATTCTTTTTGGGTCATCTACAAAGACAATGATTCCGTCTTTGTCGATTTCAACGTCACCGAACATTCTGACGCAACGGAAATTTCTGTGGATTTCAAAAGGCTGATAATGACCGTGCACACTCCTCGAGATCGATCTGGACGGTGCGTTTGCGATGCTCCTAAAATGTTCCAGTCGCCTTGCACATAAAAGCAAAAAGGTAAAAGTGCATGTACGGGGGACGTCATTCCCTACATATTTTGCATATCTCCTTGCGAAGAAAGTGCAAGTATTGCTCAACTGGTCGTACAGAAAGCGACATCCAACGAGCTCAGTATCGATTATGAGCACCATCTGGCATAGCTGGTGTTGCCACCTTTGTGGGATTCGATCGAGGGCGCAGACTGACTCGGTCTAGGCTGGCCGAATGCCTGGGTGAGTCGGTGCGCCATGCCGAAACCTGCATGACTGACATTTGTCTAAGGACACGAGTAGTGAACCTAGAGAATACCTGGATCTCATGATCGATTTTGAGCAACCTTTCCATCCCTAGCAATGTCTCCAAACACATCCTGGGTGCAGGCCCGGATAGCCAGTATACCAGGCGATCGTTGAACCTTGTCCAAGACTTCAAGGATGGCGTGAGAAGCATTGATGATCGTTTGAAGGTCGAGTTCGAGCCGAATGAGAGTGTGTCATCGCACTTTCTTGACGTGTCGGGTAACGGTGGAGTACCAGGTCGCAGCGTCTCGAATGTGGTGCGTAGCTAGCACGATGGAGCGTAAGATACTTTTTACAGAGTCCATGGAGTTGCCTTCAAGTCTATTACCTTGGTGGTATCTCCCGTTCAACGGAATCCCACGGTAGATATAGGAGGCAGTGGAATTTAACATGCCAAATTATGTGGTTCGGAAGCTACCCACGGCTAATATTGATTGATAGGATGGACGGTCTGGTTGGCACTAGACTACCTTATGCACGCGAACAAGGCCATCAACGGGTTAGCAACGCTTGGCCAGTTATTTTGTTGGAAAATGTCTGCACATGGCAGAAACACGATGTATGACACTAAAGATATTTATTCTGAATGTTCCATCATTGACAGGAACGCCAGATACCGGTCTCGTACGTTGTATCTTAAGGCGTATCTCTGAAGCCCATCAGGTACTGCATAATCTGAAACGCAGCCTAACGCCGAACGAACAACGTATGATCAGCCATGATTGCGTCGACAATCGAAGCCAAACAGAGAACGCGCGCACGACCGGAAATAATGTCACATCGCTAACACTCACCACGGGTGCAAACTGCGGTATCATGTGTCCGCTGAGAGCAACTTCGTAATAGGTCAATCCACGTTCCGAATGCATGTTACCGTATGCGCCGACACCGTCGACGATGAAACTATCATTGGCGATCGGGGTCTGGAATCCCTGTAGCCCATTCCCTACATAATGCATCATTAGAAACAAAGTGTCATGTCGTATCGTTGGCGAGCCAGCACGTACACGTCATACTTTTTCGCAAACAGCGGTTCGGAGATTGCATCAGGGGTTCAGGGCCGTTTCACAATTCGGAAACATTAAACTTACTTTTGAATCACGATACGAGTCCTAGACGATGATTGTCACACGTTAGTACCGAACTGCGGACGACAATGAAGAGAGCGAAATAACATACCCTTCAGCAATTAATATGAAATCAGCCAGCCCATGCACAATCACGGTCCGCACGTTCTTCTGGATCACGTTCGGGAGCACTGTAAAAACAGGCGGTAAACTCTGGTCTCCATTCGGAAACACGTTGATGTTCGAGCACTCGGTCCATTTTGTGTCAACCGGCGCATGGATCGCTTCTTTGACTTTTCTGCGGTTGAAATAGATGGGTGATTGTTTCTGCGGGAAGGAACCGCTGCATCTTCATGTTATTCTTTTGTTTTCATAAATGGAGAAAGAAAGGCGTACGGGAAGCCGAGGACGTCCCACAAAATCGGATACTGTCCTTTCCGACGTCAGCTTTCTGATGCCTGGTGGCACTCCAATACTTGCCGTATCCCAAATACGATAGATGTCGAACGCCGGGTTAATTATTAACGCGGCGTTGAAGATGTCCGTCCACAGGTCGCATCCATGCGCAAATTCCACAGAGTCTCCTGGGAGAGGAAGGAGTCCCGTTGGCGGGTACTTCACGTAGGTGGAGACATAGTCAGTGTAGTTACAAGTGGCAGCTTTCTGATCGAGATGATCGAGAAAGGTTTGGCTAGTGCAAGTTAAAGGTAAGTGCAATAAAAGGAGCTAGGACGATCGTCTGATTCTTACTTGAACGAAAACAACCCTTCATATTTGTGTACAAAGTCCACTGCAGGGATCTCTTCTTGCACGACATCCCACGAAAGCGACGCTGGACGATGTTGCTCAGCACCATCGAACTTACAGTCGACGGGTACGTACGATCGCTAATCCAAATTCCCTGAAGGGAAAGGTCCAAGAGAGTCGGATTCTCATAGATATAGTTTGCAATGTCTAGCGAACGGTGAGTCTGTTTCCAACGGCTCTCATTCTGCAGCTTACAAGGAACATAAGTGCCTGCATACTAGCAAACCAATACCTGAGTTGCCAATTGCACCAAAAACAAACAGACAGACAACACACTCACACTCTCGCCTGTAAGCCAGAGATTCTTTCCCTTTAGTTCGCAGAATACTTCAAGAAACTGTTGCATGAATCCGACAAGTTGTTCAGCGAGTTGATCCTCGTTCTCGATGTTTGGAGTCCCCTGTGAGAAACCAGTGCCGACGGGTTGCTCGACCCAGAGAACGGAAGAGAGGTTTGTCCAGCTGTGTTCGTTCACCGTCGGTTTTGCTTGCCCCCAGGACCATGAAAGGGGCTGAGTGACGACATTAGCATCTGGAATGGCACTTGGATTGATGATACCGACCCCGTTCTCTTGGAGGAGTCCTTCGAGAGAAGAACATCCGGGGCCACCATTTGTCCTAAACAGAGATTTAGCCCATGCCTGTCAATTGGAGTTTCCGCTGCGTACCAAAAGATGATGTCATCAAGGCTGCCTTCGGGACCTGGAGGGAAGAACCAGAAGAAGAGCTATACAAACAGAGATGAACATTCCGCCGATCCAATTACGTAGTTACCACTGCCATACCTGGCGAGTCTCATTCGAATTGTTACTGATGGGCAGCAGACCAGCCCAACTGGGTCCAACATCAAAGTCGACGAGCGGAAGGGCACTCCCGTCGACCCAAAATTCTAACAGGATTATAGACAATTGAATAGCTTCCGACATAAACCGCAAACTTACCAGATGCCTTGGGATTCGTGAATGTGATGTTTTGAACCCCGGTTCGCTTGACGTTGGTTGAGCGGGAGACGACAGGTTCATGACTGCGTTGCCATCGCTTTGCCGCCTCTGCTTGACGCGTCCTCATCTCCTCTTTGCGCATCACCCGCGCTCCGGCAGTGCCAGCAATCGCGAAGAACGCTACAAATGCAGTCAAAAGTTCGACCATCTTCTAGGCCGCAAGATCGGCGACACAGTGGTCGTTGGTCAGAAGCAGGTGTGAAGAAGGGGAGATAACGCCGTGGTAGCGTACCTCAGAATGCTCAAGGATGATATATCTGCAGAACTTTGGGCGCCGAATAAGCATGCGACGGAACCGCCGCCCGGTCGGTTGGCCCGTGTGAGATTATTTTTAGCACTGAAAGAACCTTTTTTTTTTTGCCACGGAGACGATGATAGTGATCACGGGTGCACCAATAACGGAGCTGTGAATCCATGTGAGGGTATCATGTTGAAGGAGTAGCATGCGGTACTGATGATGAGCATGTGGCTGGTTGAACGCTTCCCGCACCACTGGGTGCCCGACTGCCGGCTGTGAATGCATCATTGAGGTTTGTTAGCTTGAGTTCTTCTGATATGGAGGCCGAAGAGGCTTACAAGGGTTAGTAAACAAAAAGACAGGGCCCCAGCCGCACTCACTCGGAAAAGCCACTAGGACAAAACCGATTGGGTTAAGACCTGCACAGCCTGGGGGGCTCCGGCCGTACCGTAGACAGCGGAAAATTATTATCGATTAGGATTAATAGTCTTTCTTCTCTATTGAAAACCAACACCTCAACGGGGTAGACACCATCAAGATTATGGCAGTCTACCAAACGCCGCTGGCGGTCATCGACTCGGAGCCGACGCTGCAATGACTTCAAGGATGGATGGCATGACTCAGAGAAGCAACAATGATCGTTTGTTCGAACTGAATGAGGACATTATCGGACCCTCTTGACGTGACTGGGCAACGTTTCGAATGTGTCATGCAGCTAGCGCGGTGGTGCCTAAGGTGTTCTTTGCAGCGTCATGCCCTCGACGAAGTTCAGTAAGTATTATTATTACAATAAAGAAATATTCCTTGTACAATGCTTGCTTGAACTAACCTGAGAACACTTTCCTGTTCAAGTATCTTGAAGGAAAGCAGGGAGAGGAGGAACGTAGTAGGGGCATAGAGAAAGAATGTGGGGAACGTAAGCAATAGTACTCCAACGATACAAAAAAAAAAAGGCAAATGTTACACAGCAATCATTCCAAAGGCATGTTTGCATAAATCGATTCCCTCGCCATTTTCTGTTTGAGAAGAGTGACTGACTCCCTTGTGGGATACTTGTCCCGAGCACTTCGTACTATGGCTTTGTCTGTACCTGTCATCTCCACGCGGAGTTTCAGCTGATTCTCCTTATCCGAACGTATGTGGGTGTTCATAAATCTGGTAGAGATATGTTTAATGGGCATGGGGAATGAGGATAGACGTTGCTCACTCCAGGCATGAAGCAACCGTCATGGGCTTCTCAAAAGTCGCGCCAGTGAGTCCAGAAAGCATCACGAACGGATCCTTTTCTTTTGCCAACTTCATGGGGCCAGAATAGACGGGAAGAGGTATTGTGATTGAAAAATCACTGTCGTTATTGACGAATTCGAGAAGACCAAGTGGATCGTTACGACGGACAGGGTCGTTATTGAGTTTCTCTCTCTCACTGTGCCACATGTTGTCGCGCATCTTTGTGAGAGGGATGTACCCAGATCTGCCTGGAATGTGGGAGTGAAAGCGATTGAATTGGATCATCCCTTCCATCTTGCCGGAGATGGGCTCGTCGGTGAGGAAGAGTTTGACAAAGGAGTATACGTCAGATGGCTCGACGGCGATGTCAACACGGATCATGAACGGAATTTTGACTCCTATTTCCTTTTTTTTGTCGTTGTTCAGATCCAAGTCGAGTGCAGCGCAGACTTGGAGCATAGTGACAAGCGTGATGTTGCACACCACGGTTTCGACGAGCTTCTTGACGCCTTTGGGGCGCTCTGCTGAGGTGCACCAAGCTTTGTGACGAGGCCTAACGAGCGATGAGTGTTCAAAAGAACGATCCATTTTTCTGCCATTGGCGTACCAGTCTTGTTTTTGACAATCTTTCGAACAGTACCATACACTCTTGCACTGCGAAATATTCCATTGTGTTCCTTCAAGGAAAACAGAATGGAGTGCCTACCCTTTGACAGGTCTGCAATTTGTGACGCGTCGTGAAGCAAGTGGTACACTGGGTTTGGGAGGTGCTCTTGTTGGCCTTGATGAGCTCCTGAGGCGCAGCTGTCATACGGAACAACTCTTTGCTGAGAGGGTGAGTCGCATGGATGACATGGATCTCTTTCTTGGAATCCATTGTCGGGCTCGAATTGGTGGTAGAGTGGAGAGTCCCGCAAGTCACCAACCCCTCAAGCCTTAAGTGAGACATAGTTCACGACGACTCCGCCTAAATCCTACATAGACTCAACGCTAACTCCATGATCTGTTTTTGTTCGTTCAACTTCGCAGAGGTAGGTATAATTTAAAAATTGATATGGTGAACTAAAATGATGAGAGTCACGTTGTGTATTTAGTGAGTGCTGACTTGGGGAATGCACAATCGGGAGCTTCTTGCCAAAATCCTAGTTGATCATGCATATCTATGTCTCATAATGCATATGTAGCCAATCTCTGGTGCTACCGGTGAGTCGTTCCCATGAGCCACTGTAGGCTCATCCCCACGTCGTTCCCTGGACCCCGATTCCACGAACAACGATGGATCTAGGTCTTCAAGGTGTGCACGTCCTCGTCACAGGTACTGTAACCTTAAATCTCGTCACTGGCAAGGTGCCCTAACCCACCTGGTCAGGTGCAAGCGGCGGCATCGGTCTCGAGACCACCAAACTATACTGCTGTGAGTCCCACCATATCATCCAATCTGAATGCACTCGCAACCTGGCATGTCAGCGCTCGGCGCCAAGGTCACCGCACACTACAATAGTCAACGTGATCCACTCCTCCCTCTCTTACAGACATATCCGACCCTCCGCATCATACAAGCCGACCTCGCAGATGAAGCCGCCGCCGTTGACCTCTTCACCACCCTCTCCTGCAGCGACGCAGGGCCCGTCCAGGTGCTCGTCGTCAACCATGCGATTTCTGACATGCTGGTGCCCATGGCAGAGATGTCCCTCGCACGCTGGAATCGTACTCTCACGACGAACCTCACGTCTTCCTTTCTCGTGTGTCGAGAGTACCTAAAGCATCTGAAGCAGGCGTCGTCAGCGGCCAAGGACAAGGCAGCGATCGTGCTCGTCGGGAGTGCAGCTGGCAAGTACGGGGAAGCTGGAAACGCCGATTATGCGGTGACAAAGAGTGGTGCGAACAACTGTAATGTGATTCTTCGACTGTGCTTATCGTGCGGTCGCCCCATCGATGGGTGTCATTGGTTGATACAGGGATGATGTACGGCCTGACGATGACGCTCAAGAACGAAATTGTGAAGATTGCCCCGCGTGGGAGAGTCAATACCGTTGCGCCAGGCTGGGTGTATACACCCATGGCTGAAGCTCCCCTCTCAAATCCCGACATAGTATACAGCGCCCTGGCAACGTGAGCGACTTACAACATGGGTATTCCCAAGACTGACGCAGCGATAGGACGCCGCTCAAGAAAATTGCAATGCCCATCGACGTCGCAACCCAGATCGCAATTCAATCATCATCAGTTGTCTCTGGTCATGTCACGGGCCAAGTATTGATGGTCGAAGGTGGAATGGAAGGAAGGTTACTGAACAAACCAGAGGACATTTAGCGCTACTTGCGAATTCATTCATGTGTATGTTAAAGGTTGAATCGAGTTTTGGGGACACATGAACAAACTTTTGACAAGACCAAACCACATACTCACATTGCACCAGCAACACTGTATGAAACCTCTTCCCTAACCACTCCATATCAAGTTCTTGTCAGCTAGGTATCCATCGACAGTAGACCCCACGCCTTCCATGGTGAGCATTTCCTTCTTCTGACACTCCCCGGATCCATTACTATTCTTCCCTGAGGATAACGTGCCCCACTCGCCAAAGAATCCACCAATATAGAGATTCGACGCAATGACCCTGTGACAGGGAACGAAGGGCGCAAATGGGTTTTGCCGCAGCGCAGAGCCAACTAGTACCCATCTAAAAAGTAAATCAGGTAATAAAAATGGAAACGCACCTGAGCGAGGAGAGCCTCTCCCAATGGTCTTGCAGAGTGCCGAGTAAGTCGTGATACGCCCGCGCGGAATCATCCGCGTAAAGTCATAGACAGCCCATTGGTGCTCGGTCAGTTTCTGCAGCCAACCAACGTCGTTTGTGAAGATGCGCTAGGGAACGAAGCGGGGCTTGCCTTGCCGTCGTGAATCCGGAACGCAGCACGAGCTAGTGCGTCTAGTGGATATGCCATCGGAGGCGTGCCTGACGAGCGATTTCAGTGGAAGCGGAGAATTATGGTGAGTGTCGACGAGTGTTCCATCGGTGCCGGGACATACTGCACCATGGATCGCACGGCGGTTCGTCGATAGTGTTTTCCACTGTCGTTTCATCTCTTTGCCAGTGGGCCATGATTTGTTTGTCTTTTGCGCGTCCCCATCGCTGCTACAACTGGGTTTGACGAGGCATTTTTCGAATTGATTGCTGGCATCGTACAGGGTCGAGTTGGTTGTTTGGGTAGAGTTTGCAATGGGAGTATTAGAAGTAACACAGACGTCGACACCATCAAGCTTATGTAAGAGCATCTCTGAGTGTTTTGGAACTGGAAAACATGAACGGTTCATGAACAAATCAGTAAAACTGGTATTTGAACAACTAGAACCAGTCTATCCACTGTGACAGACCAAAAGTCATCCCAACGAGAGTTGCCAGCATGTCATGAAACTCAGTGTACGAACACGGCTGACGGTAGCGGATGCGCTGGTTGCAGGCTAAACATCAAAGGAGCACGCGCCAAAAGTCCATGCTGCAAGCTGATACGGTAGGACATGTACATAGTCGACTCTACGCAGCATCATCTCCTTGCCGAAGCAATAGCTCCTGCAGGTAAATTTTACGTGGTTCAATCACCATGTGATGGTCAAGACCGTGATAGACATTGGAAAACGCGGGGAAGTGTCACGGTGTACTTTTCATCCAAATGTACGTGGACGGTGGCCGTTTCCGTGATCTTACTTAACTTTCAGCCGAAGACTTGTACGAGATGGTCACGGAGGTGCTGAATCGCGCTGCTGTGGGCGATCAGGTTGAATGAATCAATGACGCAAACTTGCAGCATCCCCCTCCCTTTGTATCACTCATTATGTTTTCCCTGTGTACGAATAGCCTGCGGTCTCATAGTTTGTGGTCGCTCTGTACTTTAACAATCAGCATCGTACCCGCCGTCGCACTGATCTCCAGCAGTATAAAAGGCCTTTGTCCTCAGCCGGCACATCACACTCCATTTTCTTCATGTTCCTTCCACTCCTCGTGTTCACCACCACCGTCCTGCTGCATGTCCTCGCTGTCCCCGCATTCAATCCACTCGAGTACCACATAAACGCTGTGATATGCCCTGCCATTGACAGGGTCCTCGATCACTCCATAAACATCACCATCGGTGAGTGCGCTTCTGCCTATATGTGCACCGCGACGTGGTCTCTCATGGCGTAGAATACATCGATGTCAACCCTTCCGCGAAAACGACCATTTTGATGGTACATGGGTGGCCGAGCCTGTGGAGTAGCTGGGGCCAGCAAATTCAACACCTCAAGGTATCGTGTACCTCCCCCCATAAAATGGATCGATTCATGACCCATGCTTCAGAACGATTATCGTTTGATCGCCATTGATGTCCGTGGATTTGGAGGGTCCTCGCACCCCTCCGACATCCAATCGTCGAGCACCATGGCGGATATCACGGGGGATTTGACATGTGTTCTCGAGCACGCTGGAGTTCTATCTGCAATATGCATGGGGTACGCTTCGCTCTCTATCTGCCAAATGTTCTGAATATTTATCATAAAGTCACGATTGGGGTTCGGTCACATGCTACGAGGCTGCGAGGAGGCGTCCCGACGTGTTCTCTGCTGTGATTGGTGTGACAGTGCCGGTAAGTCAAAGACAAGCGTAACCCCCCTTGTTCATGTTCTCATTTTCCACCAGTACCGTCCTTGCGCGGGCAAATTCCAATCAATCGAATCAATGTCAGAGCTGATACCTACGCTGTCTTACCAAATATTTTTCGCACGAAACACTTCTCAAGCTATCGCCGAGTTGAATAGCGATGTCAGACGCACACTGAGAGGCACATTGAGGAGCACTGCAAGTCCGCCTCCGAGGACGTTTTTGCGTAGTCGGGAGACCTACATGGGGGCATGGGATGAAATCGAGGCGAGTCTTTCCATACCTTTTTGTCAGTTTCGGCGACCTGGCTACTAGATTCCTCCGATTCCTTACTTTTCGAGAGAGGAAGAGGACTACTTCGTAGAGCGGTTCAGCAAACAGGGTTTTGATCGTAGTATGTTCTTTCCATCGATGTCCTTTTGCATAGGTTGACAGTGTTTTGTCGATGTTCGTAGCACTGTTGTTCTATACCAGCGGTGTAGGGTGTTAGCCTCGCTGCCATGCATCACCGACACTGATCAGGATATATGCGGCAGAACAAGTATGGGACATGGAGATCCGCTCACGACCAAGGAAACTCTACGATCCCCCAACCCGTTCTTTCAGTACTTCCTCTCGAGGTGTGTGCCTTGTATATATGCAGCCGATCTTGAGGTATGAAGCAGGTAACCCAAGGATCCTGTCGCAAACTGGGTGATGGTGGCCACGTCTTCAAGAGTGGCCGAGGATTTACCACAGCTGACTACCAAGGTGTGTATATGCAATGACATGCTCACTGAGCGTTGGTCGAGCCATTTCTCTGATCCGTGCATGTATACAGACAATGCAAGGTGCACACTGGCCACACATCGAATTTCCAGACGTGTTCAACGCAATCGTGGACGAGTGGCTGGCGGGCGTGGGATTGAAGAACGAGGTAAACGACAAGTCAGAACGGAAGTCTGAGGAAGACAAGAGGAAGCACCTCGTGATCGACGAACTTTGAAAATGTCATTGAACCAGCAGACGACTAGACGATTTGGACTTGTGAGATCATCCCTTTTCAACACTGTACATACTGGTTTGTGATTAGGACACTACGTTGGCCCTGTTTTTGCATGTACTGTGATGATAGAATCATGAAAAGCCTTTTTTATTCGGTTTCTTGTAAAGCGCACAAGATACATTTCGCTCTAATCACACAAGAAGGGAGGCTTTTCCGCCTATCAAGCAGTGATAAAATTCGGACTGGAGTAAATGAGGGATGCACTTTGATGTAGGTAAGGATTTGAGGTAGAATATGAAATAGAGCGGGATCTCACCTCAGTCGATGTGACTAGGGATAAGGGATTCTAAGCCAAGATCAAGACGGAGAATCAAAGCCTAAGGGAGACAGGGATTTAATGTGTAGGTAGAAGTGATCAAATTCTGCATGTAAAAGATGCGTCATACCAGATCATGATCATCACGAAAACCCCAAGTCCCCGGCAAAAAATACCAATTTGTCACTGTCCGTTATTTCTGGCGCCGAGCATACATTCCCTTATATTCGTAATATAAATATTAGAAAGAATGCCCAACAGCGTCTATATTTTGTGAGGCTTATAAGTGTTTGGAACAGTTGGCACATTCTTATCAGGTTGACATATCTGCCATAGACGAATATTAGATTATATGCATTGGTGAGGAAGCATCATTAAGGTGTGGGTTACCATTTGCCACGAATAATTGCCAAGCACCCTGATCTTTACATCCCATGGCAAGCTATCTAAGAATCATTCTATTTGCTTCTAATATTGGCATTAATTACATTGGGCGGTGATAAATGGTCAATGGTAATTGATCGATCTTGCACTGGATAATTGAAACAACTCAGGTTGTACAACGTACACTCTGCAGAAAAAGGTTGGATGCCCTCTAAATGTGATCGTTGCTGTCATACAATGCCTCACTCTCATCATCCTTGCTTCTGCTCCCATTCTCGGCCTCTAGTTCTTCTTCTGCATCTTCTGCCTCATCTTCTTCTAGCGTCTCTTCAAATGGGAGGTCAAGGTCCATCTCGTCCTCGTCCCTGTCCCCATCGCCGTCCTCCTCATCCTCCTCGTCCTCGTCCTCGTCCTCCTCCTCATCTGCTGGTTTGACTGTGAGTGCTGGTACTTGCCCTCCTATGACCTGGCCAAGGTGCCCAACCCCTATTCCAGCGAATTGGGCAAACATGTCTCGATCCGCAAATCTGTGGTTGTTAGTCTGCTGATAAGTGAATGACAATA
>JBBPRT010000085.1:0-25698 GCA_038093175.1 Boletus hoseneyae
AGCGAGCACAGAGTGAGGGAGGACGTCGTCGAATAAAGGTTCGGAACCAAACTGCACCCCACGTGTGACAAATTTGGCCTTTGGGTTAGTGGTGAGGGTGTGGATGAGCGAATCACGACGGGCCTTCCACTCGTCACCACCGTCGAAACCAAACTGTATATGTTGAGCTACGGAGCGGATCCTGCAAAATGCAATACGCACCCAAATCAGTGCATGAACTCCGAGGCCGTTGTTCCATGCAGCATCCACGATGTCATCACTGCACAGTCGAGTCAGAGGCAATGATAACACATCTTGGCAAAGCACACGTACTAGAATCCAGGATTGTCGCAAGCCCCATAGAGACGGACATATCGACCATGGAAGTGGTTTCTGATATCGGCAAACTCCGCATTAAGCTGAGTCGGACTCTGGCCTGTGGTCGCGTCAATTTAGTGCAGGCAGAAGGAGGACGACGAAGACCTACATGCAGAAACCTCGTAACTAAAACCCATGAACGCATATTCGGTATCCATAGGACACCACCAGTTATCAAGCGAATCCGGAAGACTGGAAGGCATTTGAAATTCCAAAGATGGAAAACAACATGACCGTGACGAAGTAGAGGGTGCGGTCGCGTTCGAGGAACTAGTACTTTGCGGTAGCGGCCTGGCGAACTTCACAAAGTTGGAGCAGATCAAGAGAAAGCGAAACACATGAAGGGGATATGGGGTCATATGTACACGCTGATTGTCAGATAGAAGTTAGCCAATGTCACGGTAGACAATGTTTTATTACCTAGACGAGATGAGGCGACAGATCTAGGTGCAATGAGTAACAATCCAATCTAGGTCCGAGTCTGAAGAATGGGCAGCATACCTCAGCCAATGTCACAGGATAAGGATGAGGAGAAAGAAAGAGACACTGACCGCACATGAAACCGAAGTTGGTACCATGTTTCATTTCCACCTTGATCCCACCTGAAGGCTTCTTTTACTTTCTATGACCTTCCTTGGAGTCCCTGGGTTCTGTGGCATGAATCGTATGATGGGCCTCTTATTAGCCAATCATCTGTTTCCTTTATATATACAATAATTCTTTCTTTTTCTATCTGTCTGTGTATTTAATCATTCACACCCACAAACTATGATTCAATTCAATTGTTACAGAGTATAACGAGAGAAGAATGTATGTTGTTGAGCTACAGGAGAATTGTGATGGATGCCTTCTTCAACCCCAGGTTTCTAAAAACAGGTAAGTTAGGACCCATTGATACGGGCCCACACTTTTTCACACTAGTACGACTTATAAGTCAGACTAGTCATTATATTAGTTACTACTGGGTCGTAACGATGTTTTTGTAATCCAGCTAGCTACAGTAGAGATAATGAGGAATGTACTGATACACGATGCGCAGAATGCCTAGGATACAGATGATTGAAAACTCAAATGAATGTGGATAAGAATAACGATAAGCCCTTGTAAAACAAAGCAATGTTCTCCAGGAACATGCCGATAACCAAAACAATGGCCCACCCAAAATTTGATGCACCTCTAGCATGACGTACGGGGCGCAAAGTTGAACTTCTTGGCACCATTGACATCGTAGACCCCGTATCCGGGTTCTTGACTGTCAGAATAAATGTGCGCAAACCAACCAATGCCCCCGCCAGGGGCACTCTTGAGATCTGTACAGTGACTGTCAAGCAACTTGTAGTATTCCTGCAATCACCCCGTCAACTCGGGTATGTGTAAGGCTCAGACAGGTGTAACGTACCTGTTCACTACCGATGCTAGCGATTGCAGCCAAAGAATTGGGTTGAACACCCTGAGACGCGACAGAGGGCCAGCCATTCTGAGGTGAACGGTCAAGAAAAGAGACAGCACTGATATGCCGAAAGGCTCACCTCGTCAAAGTACATTTTCTTGCCCTTACCATGTTGGATGAACCAATTCATATCCGCCTCGACGAGTGGCCACGCAAGTGCCCCAGTGGTCGCAAGCGATGAAAAGAAAGGAAGCATGTGGATATTTATAAAATCGATCGCATCAAGGACGTCCTGAGCACCACCACGCTCCTGGTAACCGTAGGCGAGCTCAGACACGGTGACAGGAATCTGAACGCCTGCAAGTCGAGCCTTTGCAGAGATAACTTGCGAAGCAAGCACAGAGTGAGGGAGGACGTCGTCGAATAAAGGTTCGGAACCAAACTGCACCCCACGTGTGACAAATTTGGCCTTTGGGTTAGTGGTGAGGGTGTTGATGAGTGAATCACGACGGGCCTTCCACTCGTCACCACCGTCGAAACCAAACTGTATATGTTGAGCTACGGAGCGGATATTGCAAAGTGTAATACGCACCCAAATCAGTGCATGAACTCCGAGACCGTTGTTCCATGCAGCATCCACGATGTCATCGCTGCACAGTCGAGTCAGAGGCAATGACACATTGTGGCAAAGTACACGTACTAGAATCCAGGATTGTCGCAAGCTCCATAGAGACGGACATATCGACCATGAAAGTGGTTTCTGATATCGGCAAACTCCGCATTAAGCTGAGTCGGACTCTGGCCTGTGGTCGTGTCAATTTAGTGCAGGCAAAGGAGGATGACGAAGACCGACATGCAGTGACCTCGTAACTGAAACCCATGAATGCATATTCGGTGTCCATAGGACACCACCAGTTATCAAGTGAATCTGGAGCATTGGATGGCATCTGAAAATCCAAAGATGGAAAACAGCCCGACGAGGTAGGATTTGTGGTTGCGTTCGAGGGGTGACTGCTAGTCAAAGGAGCTGCAGTTGTAGTGGTGATAGTGGGGGCAGGACTGGAGATCTTTGAACTGGAAGGTGCGGGGGTGTTGTGCGGTTTGGTTTGGCAGCTTCGCGGAAGCGGCCTAGCGAACACAAAGCCTGAACAGAACACGAGAAGAAAGCAGAATAAACGAAGGGGAGAAGGGGTCATCGAAAGAACGTGAAGAGAAATAAATGGAGATGGGATCGACGTCGGAGGGGACTCACGTCGGTTTTATTGGCATTTGCCTTTATGATTGTGACCGGGGCACAATAGTGGTGGACGTCTTTTGTCTGAACTCGGCAAACGGACTTGATTCAGATCCAAACGATTAACAGAGTCGTGTCGCATTGACAATCTCAGACTCAACTTGTTAACTGAGCAAATGACCCGCCTTGCCAGCCTCATGTCGTAGCTGAAAGCAGAACCCACCTGCAACTTTGCAGTCGCACCATGACGATTGACTAAGCGAGCGTGACGGCACATTGTTCTCAAACTTGATCAATCACAAACGACTCTACGGATTCGAATCTCACACAATTGTGCACAATCAAGATGTCGGCTAATACTGTAGGACCCGGCGCAGCCCCATGATCAGAGTTGGCTGTGAACTGCAACTTGCGCGGTGCTGGCCGCCACTTGCGGTTCAAGTTACTGCCACCGGTGACATGTCAGTGGAGAGATTATAAATAGGGACAAGACCAAGAAATGCGCAGTACTCCTCTCCTTGCTTCCTGCTCATATCTTTCCCCGTTTCCCTTCTGACCCTTTAAATTAACTTCACAATTGTCATGTTCCTCAGATCTGCTCTTCTCATTGCCGGCGCTGGTCTCGCCGTTGCTCAATCGTAAGTCGAGCGTACGTTGTTAGAATACCCCCCACTCATCTTTTGTTCCATCTAGTCTCTCGAGCAGTTGCTCCTCGGCCCTCCTTGCGATCGCGGCCTCCTCTGACGCCACTTGTCTCGATCTTGCCCTCTTTGCACCGCTTGCGGTGTCAAACACCTCCACCACTTCTGTCATCCCGACCGTCAACTCCTGGTTGACCGGTTTCTGCAGTCAGGGCGCATGCAGCAATGCTACTCTCCAGACCGTTGTCACTAACATCACAAACGGTTGCTCCGGCGACCTCGCCAGCCTTGGCTTCACGACCAGCAACATTTCCACACTCGTGACGACAGTTGAAGCTGTCTACCCTACTTTCAGACAAATCGCATGTTTAATGGAGTGAGTTTGCGTTTCTGCACTTTTCGCCATCCACTTATCGTTGTCCCCCAGCACCTCGGCAAACACCCTTTGTGCAACTGAATTGCTCACTGACATCCAATCCGCGATCACCACTCTCTCTGTCAACAACATTGTTAGCCTGATCACGCAGGCCATGTCTGGAGCGAATATCGCCATTCCTCAAAACGTTACCTGCTCCAACTGCTCAAAGGCTGCATACACCATCGCCGCTCAGGACTTCCCTACATTCCTAACGAGTGACCAAACTACCGTCCAGTCCGAATGTGGCTCTTCTTTCACAGGTTCGTGTCAAGTATGCTTTTTCGAGAGGTTAATTCTTGAATTTGAGTAGACGGTCAGATGCCTTCCAACATCCAGGAGACTGCTTCCAACTCAACCTCTACGAGTGGAGCCGCCCCTCTTTCCGTCGGAAGCCTGAACGTTGGCGTATCCACGCTGATCGCTATTTCAACTGCTTTCACCCTCTTTGCTTGAGCAAATTGGGCCAAGTTTTGGAGATCGCACGTCGTGTAGCATTTGTGGATGACATTGTAACAATGTCGAGGACTCCAGCTATGACTCACGGATGCTCTCATTGTCATTTTTTGATTATAGTACTTAATGGACATGCAAAATTCTTGAACGATTGTACTTTTTCTTACGAAATCACAAGCGCCAAAGAGCCATTACGTCAGCCACACCATACGCCGAGTGTTATCCCACAAAGGGACTCAAAGTTCAGTTCTTCTCACTCAAGCCATCCAGCAAAAGGGTCAGAATTTCAGCTCTTTGCCCTCAGTGATGTCGGCGACATCCACACCACGTTCTGCTCGGTTTGATCTCCCCCACGCCCCAACAAACGCAAGCTCGACTGCGACGGACACTGCACTCGCAGAATGGACAAACAGAATAAAGGCGATGCAACGCCAAGTCGACGCAGACGATGAGGCAGAACAACGGCGTTTGGAAGAGGAAATAACGAGAGCCAGGTTAGCGAGAATGAGGAGAGGCAGAACCGGCCAGAGCGGCGATTTTGGTGTGGGCATGCATGGAATTGATTTGTGTAGGTGATCTGGCCTACCACCGAGGGGGAAGTACTCGTCTTGACGGCCTACACTGCAGCTAAGCCCCAGGAGGGCCCACCGCGCACTGTTGAGGCTGATCTGGGCGCATCTGCTTCTGAGAAACCATCGGCACCGACTGTTTCGTTTCCAAAACCCGGGATAAAGTCGTCGTCGATTGGGGGGAAGCCTGCACCCATGTCGCTTGCGGCGTTTATGGGCGGTAACGCATCTGGTCCGCGACTCAGAAGGCACGAGGCGCAGTTAGATCCGAGCGTTGCATACGATGGGCGTGGTGACCATGGTCCCATGCACCCGATATTCGGCCATGGGGGTGTTGCAATGCCAGGTATGAGCGGTGGGCGTGATGCTGCTGTGGCTCCGCCCTCGCCCTCGGCATCGACGTCTGTGCCACAATCCACTCCGTCCAAGCCTGCTCTGCAAGCAGTATCATCCGAGGTGTCCCGTTCACGTCCACTGAACACCTCAAATGTCGCTCGCAGGTACGTCGGGAAGATCGAGGAGCATGCCTCCAGTCAATCCTCGTCCCCCAAACCTTCTGGTCTTGGTATCCGTGAGCGTCGTCAAAGTACTCCCCATGGCAGCTATTCGGAGCTCAAAGTTACTCCTACTCCTCCGCTTTCTTCCCGCCCACTATCTCAGAACCTAACAGGGCGGGCTGTCTCCCCAGCGAAAAGCCCAATCGTGGAGTCGCGTCCCCAGACTCCTTCTGTTACAGATATTCGTCCAAAGACACCCACCACTTCGGAGGCACGTCCTAAAATACCTGTGGCTGACTCTCGACCAAAGACGGCGCCAGTCACCATCGAAGTGCGCTCAAAGACCCCTTCTACAGAATTTCCCACCAAGACCTTCGCTGACGAACCACGTGCCAAAACACCGGGCACAGATACCACACGAACAAAGACGCCCGTCCAATCCAGCCCCACACGGGCGAGTTTTCCCGGTGCACTTCCATGGCAGACGCCACGTCACCAAGCATCTCCTCAGTTACCATCGACATCGAGTGTCCCCCCGAAATCCCCCGGGCCCCCATCGCCTGTCCGCTACACCCACGCACCCCAGCCTCAGCGCGGTCTTTCCCCCGCATTCCTGCGTCCGCCGATCGGTTCTTCTTCGAAGGACCCTACACCGAGCATTAGCAGACTACATGGTCGCGGATTCGTCCAGAGCATCGTTCAAGCGAGCGATAGAATCAGTAGTGACTCTCAGGGAAGCCCATCCACCGCTCCTAAGCATGTATTCTCCTCTACGTCGCCTGCCCCTAGTCAGGGCGGGAACGAGGTGAGGGAGAAGGGTGCTAGACGTGCCTCAGTACTTGACCGATGGAATCCCGTGATGAATGCCAACAACAACGGTACACCCTCACCTCCACTTCCGGTTGCTAAAAGCGCCACCCCCACGAGGTCGCACACTGCGCATGCGGGCACGAAATCAGCACAGGGACAGGATGTCTCAGCGGTCAAAACGCATGACACGGGTCGTTCTGTACGGAGCGCAGTCTCCCTTCCAGCGATACCCAAGACTCCGTTTCTGAAATCGGATGGGTTGCCCATCCAAGACACGGAAGAAAAGCTTGGATCTTCAAGCACGATGATATCCTACATCAAACCTATAAAGACAGGCGACAACCCTGTCATTCCCGACGTCGACGAATTGGGCGTCAAAGCATCGGAAGGCGGTGTTCAAGTTGGAGGCGTAGGAGCGGGGACACTAGCAGGCGGAAGCGGTGTTAGTCACGGGGTTGTAGCTGGGACCCCGGGCAAGGCGAAGACGCCGAGGGTATCCGCATCACCATTGCCCTCATCGCCTGGCAAACCACTGAGTCATGTGCGTCCTCTTTGGTGACACTGAGCTGAAATGATGGTTGATGGATGCTCCCTTTCGTTTTCTGGACTTGGATGAACTTTGGTGCATATACGTCGATTAATGGTGTAATGCTGCCTTGGTCGTTATAATGGCATGTTTTCTTGCTGCTCGACTATCTCTTGTCCTATCCCTTGGATGCTACGAGCAGCCTACGAAGGATAGGGCGAAGAAACCGCGTAAAGCGAGGTTCGAAGAAGAAAGAACAGAGGTTGCAGCACCATCTGGTAATTCCTCGGCTACAGGCACCGAAGAGACCTAATCCGGCTGTGCCATCGTCTACAGGTCCCGCCCCGAGTGTGCCAGACACGTCAAGTGCACCTGCCTCATTTGGTCCGGGGGGCTCCCGGTCTAAGATGGAGCCCCCTGTCAAGACGAACCCGTCCAGCGGTGTGGGGAGAGTTGCTGACCGTTGGACAGAGCCCACGTTGATCGGGGTCAAACCCACGCCGCCGAAGACGGCGGCGAATAGAGCTACCCCAGGTGCGAAGCCAGTCGGTGCCGCTGGCCCGGGCATGGTCGGGCGTCGGACCCTTCCTGGCTTCGTCAATCCCGCTGCGGCCGCGGTGGTAGACAAGGATAAAGAGCAAGCCACCGCCGTACCACCGTCGCCCACCCGTCACACACGGATCCCGAGCACGGGGAATAGAGCATTGGTGATGGAGGTCGCGCAGGCGCTGAACGAGGCGGCACAGCAACATGGGAAGGAGAAAGAGGAGAAAGAGATCGCGACCGGTCCCGCCTCCACTCTCAATACCGTCGCTGTGGCGCACGAGGTCCCGAGTGCGGGCCATGGTAGTTCGGTGGGGGAGAAACGCAAGTCGAGCTACGAGCGGTACTTGGCTATCGCGATGCCCCCGTTAGCGGAGGAGCGGACGCCTGCGGCGTCTCCAGTGAATACGACGTCGCGGAGTGGGGGCCAGAACGTGTTGGGTGCCAAGGTAGCCAGCGAGAGTCCTTTGGGTCGTTTGCGTGTCGAATCGGCGGGTGCTGCTGAGCAGTCACCCAAGACTCCGTCCCCTTCTCCATCCTCGAAAGTGTACATTGGTGAGGGTCGGTTCTTATGAACACTCGATGGTTCTGAAGTTGACGTAAACAGATCAAGTCGACGAACCGTTGCCCAAGGTGGACGTTGCAGCGCTGTTAAAGGTGGATAGGCCGACCGGGTTCGTGCCGAACCCTGATCTGCGCACAGTCTCGGTTGAGGTGACGTCCATCGTGCACACGAGTGCTGTCCCTGTCCAACGTGACACGAATATCTTTTACGATGCCGAGCTTCTTCTCATCGTGCATCGTGCCAAGTCCCGCGAGAGTGGACTCGTAACTACCAAAGTGTGGTGTTGGAAGGGCAGAAAGTGTCACTTTGAAGAGAAGGAGGAGAAGAAAGTTGGCGAGCTCGCGAGGCGGTACGGGACTACGGCGGTTCGTGCTTTCGGTTCGTCAAGGAATGCGTCCATTCACGTGAGACCTGCGTATAGGATGTGGTTGATCAACAGCGTGAGCCCGCGGAGCTCGTTTACATCCTTGGAGGGCAACTCGCGATACGTCAGGTGAGAAGTGATGTGGCTTGGGTGTCATTGCCTTGACCATCATCGTGATCCAGGGCACCAGGGCACATTGGTCTTCTGATAATACTGCGATGCATGTCGTGAGATTAAATGATGGACACATCTTGATTGATGAGATTGACCTGGTTCGTCCTCGCTATGCAGCGTAGCCTGAATCATTGATGGCATCTACCCACAGGACATCAGAAACTTGTGTTCGGGGTATAGCTATTGTATCTCCATCTTGGATACCATCTACGTGTGGCATGGTTGTGGTTCGGTGGCAGCAGAACGGACCGCGGCGCTCCGGTATGCACAGGGTATGGCTGCCGTGGGCACGTCGGTGAAGGAACTGATCGAGGGCGAAAACGATGGGGATTATGAGATGTTCTGGATGGTCGTTGGCGACGCTGATTCTTATGCCAAGGCTGATTATTGGAGGTGGAGGAGTAACGTGGTGCCTTGCGAACCTCACTGTTGGCTTGTGGATGTTGCGAACTCGGAAGCTCCGGTGAGCGTCACCTGCCACGTTCTATTGCCACGTCCTGAATGCCGACCCTCGCTAGATCCGTCTAGTTCCGACCGTGTTTGCAGAGACTGTGCAACAAGAATCAGTGTATATCATAGATTGCTTCTGGGAGTTTTTCGTTCTCGTGGGTAAAGATGCGCGAGGAAAACGATCTGATATCACGCTGGCGATCAACACGGCGATGGTGCGGTTCTCGTTTATCACGTTGCTCTGGTCCCGGACACACCGCTGACCACCTTATTGGACTAGGCTATGGCGCCGCTCGTTGCTACGTCAAAGCCATTTTCGCCCACAGTTCACGTGTTGATCCTGCCCACGCAGTTGCCACTTGACATGCGGCACGCGTTCCGTAACCTCGATGAGCTGGCGTTGGTGAGTCCTGTTGAGGTTGATCCGCGCTGCCTAACTCAAGGTGCCTTGTTTCGGCACAATCAGAACGGCGGGTTCGTCCCGGATCATATGAATATCCTATCTACGCCAGAGGCAATCGAACATGTGAGTCGCGTGTCTCGCGAATTTACAAGCACTCGTTAAGTGGGACGGGCGACACAGCTACGCACGTCTTCTTGGGATCGATCCGTGCTGAGAGATCATATGATGCTCCCGCTGGGACTCGATTCATCGCATGTCCCGTCTTCGTGATATCGCGGTCGATGCTTCTCTTCGATGTAAACTTATCGTCAACTTTCAACTGTGTATGATTAGACTGTACTAATAGGTACTAATGTCTGAATCAGCTTTCGTGTCATGCTCCTTGTTGTCATTGAAGTTCAAATGTCACCAGAATATCCACTACATGGATGGAAAAGGCGGTATCGACGGTTTGCCCCGCGCACCTCTTTTGGACGGGCTGGTTACCATACCACTAGCTGTCCTAATTGCCTGTCGATATGATACTTGAATATGACTATTGATTGATTACGTGAGTTGTGGGGCCATTTTGGAGATGACGTCATTGATTCGAAACCTTTTCTTCTCGTTCAACACTGTTCTGGAAGATCGTTGGTTTTACACCTCCACCTCGAAGTTCTTCGCAGATATTGGTGGCATATCTGTTACTGGCACAGTCGCACTTGTCGTGGATGCGATCTGCAGTTCACCAACGCCGTCGTGGGACCGGTTCATTCAACACGCTGTCCGCGCGTATTCTCCCTCTTGAGAGGGGAGATTGTATCTCTATCCCTGTCTTGACCTCTGCGATGGATTTGATATCTTTTGCGGCCAGATACTCGACAGACAGCGAATATTAGATGGCATTTATGTGTCTCGTCAGTCGTGGATTTACAGCCCAGAACATAATGAAGATGAACTTGGGATGTACATCCCTGATTGCGGCCGCTTTGCCTCTCGACACCCCCACAGCGGTGCGAGATGACTGGTTAATGAATCATGTTACTTGAACGTTACACCCACAGGACCACGCTGTCTGGATTGGCCCAAATATTGGATGTTGGCTTTGGAGCCATGCCATCAGATTTTCTAGGATATATGGTCTTCCAGGGTTATCCTTCCTAGGCACCTCGAGTTCCCCCCGAATTTAAAAAGGTGGGTGAAGCTATTGGACTTTGAGAATCCCATTAATGATATCCCTCGAGGCTCTTTGTTTCACCTGTTGTATGCGCGGGGCCAAAGGCACAGATAGCATGAGTATAGTGACAATCCAATAACCGACAAACGTATATCTTCCTATCTTCTGGAAACAGAACGAGAACCATCCGCCAATGGAAAAGAGATTCGAGGTGCAGACTAAGCGCAGGCTTGGTCCAGTTAACTTCCCCAAAGGTCTTGAGCATTAATGGCAGTCCTGCGGCGCATACACGGCAGTCCGGTGTATGGGGGTCTCCGTTTGTGACCGTAGGATGAATGGGAGACTCCAGCTGATCTGATGGATGAACAAAATCTAGCTTGTAGCACACTTTCTATCTTTTCTATTGTAGGAGATTCCTTCCAGTATTTTTAAAGATCCTTGAGTTGCGACGGTCGAATAAAGATCTGAAACAGCCTCAGCTGGTCTTCGTCTCACCAAGTCAGCCACACAAGCTTGACAACTATCCAGCATGAAGGACACATCCCGTCCTCATCCCACCCCCTCCTCGCGCGCCGCTCCGTACAGGAAACACAGGACATCCGGCCCCGCCTCTCCTACTCACAGCACGCGTCGAGCACACGACGCGTCCCAACCCCAAGGACAGATGATGATCTCTCCTCGTGCTCCAGAGCGAGCATACGGCTCGCGCCGCCAACAGGCCCATTCACGCGCAGTCTCTTCTGCGGATGGTCCCCTTTCAAAGACAGGGGGAAACAATAATGTCTCTCATGATCGGAAACCTACCAGTACAGATGGGGCGGGGCGTGAACGGCCATCACACCCAAGCGCTCTCAGTACACACGGAGACGTGCCGGGTCTGTCTCTGCGACTCCCTCTTGCATCTGCCCCCCCTGCTACGAATGTATTCACTGGTCCAAGCAAGGCCGAGTCCCCGCCACCCGGCTCGGTTACCGCGTTTCTACGCAGCATTGAACTTCCGGATAAACCCTCTAGTAGCGCCCCTCCGCTTCAAACGTCCTTCTCTCATACTCCACCTTCTCTCCGCCAACCGCCGTTATCTGCAGATAGCACCAGCAAAGCCGAATGTACGAATGGAAATGATCACCAAGTCAGCCTGGTTTATAAAGGGTATCCTTTCACTTATGATCTCTCCGCGCTCCCCGACGACCCAAAGGGCACGATTGCGTTGCTCACAATCACTAAAAGTGATCCCGGCCCATATCTCTTGGTTGGCGCTCACTATCGGCGCACGGGCCGCTCCAGGGCCGCATGTGCCGTCATCAGATCGCTACTGGATAACTTAAACTACAATCCGTCCGATGTCGAGAAAGGAAAGGGAGACGGTACGCCTCATGCACATCCGTGAATCCTTTTGGTTTGAGAATACGTTCACAGTAGCAGCCGCGGGCACCTCTACAGTGACGTTGCCCTCCCCAGGTTCTGCCTGTCCTAAACCGATTGGACGGACAATGTCTGTGTTTAAAAGCGCGGCCATGCGACCAGCGTTGTTACTGCTGGCAGCCTGCGAGCTGGATATCAGTCGAGAGCATCCTGATGATCCAGAGAGCGATGACCATGCATCTACAGCGCACAAGCTCTTTCGTGCCGTCTACGGGAGCGTGAACGATGGCATTATTGCTGGAGCGGTACGTCCCAAGCCCAAGAACGCGCTCGGCCTTGAGTTCCCGAGCAATAAAAACTGCTCATCGGTCTCGTCATCCGAGGCGGTGCCCCTGGCACGCGTCAGGGAATTGGAAAAAGAATTGAGCGTAGCACGTGCGGCGCAGAAGACGCTGGAGGAAAAACTTGCGGTGTCCAATGATCGATTGACGTGTGCCGAGGACAAGGTGCGCACGTTGGAATCTCGTTCTCGGGAGATGCTCGTTCAGCTGAACGCGTCACGGGATGAGAATTGGGAGTTGCGTCAACGGCTGGCCGGGTCTGAACGGAGGGCGAGAGAGTCGGACCAATGTGTCTCGAGCGCTGAGAATCGGGTGTGGGGAAGACTCAAGGATTTGTTGTTTGATAATCTGGGGGGGGTGCGCGGTGAGTGAGCGTCGTTGTCTTCTCTCGTTTCTGCATGACCCATTCGGGTCTTCTTCTTCCATGGTTGTTGTCCCCTTTTCTAGCTGTACCCATATTGCATTCCCAGCATTCGCATGATTCTTTGTACCAGCACAAGTTCTCGGCATGGACCAACACCGCGCATACCTTAGAAGTTGTTCATACGATGCACAATATTCCTACGTTATCCTCGAGATGTAGCACATCGCACTTGTAGTTTTTTTCGGTACCCAACCGACCAGTCGGGGGGTCACGAACCGGAATTAATTTTCGGGCACGATTCGGAGGATTCGCTCCAATTATGTAGCTTCGGTATAGGTGGTACAACTCGGAGCTCGGGGTTCTCTCGAGGCAAGCATCACGCCGCTAGATGTACATCTGCTTCTACCCGAAGATATTGACGGTGAATAAGGTAAAGGTCCTCGGTGAGGAATCCTACTCATGAATTGAACTACGCACGAGATCAGATTCTTTCCTCGGCGTCGCAAGCAAGCAGGTCAACTTACCGCGGTCAAGTAAGACTCTGCGACTGTACGCGCCCGAGCATTGAGGCTGAGTTTCATCTCGCTTATTTCCCTGTCCACCTCTTCCATAAATCTGGGTTTTGGATCCACATCAGAGTATAACCTATTTGGCAAGGTCACCTACTGGATGATGAAGTCGACGACCTTGTGCTTGAGCATCGTTTCCGAATGAACGTTGGTGATCAAGAACGAGATATCATAACCCTTGGGCCATCAGTGTTCCTTCGATCTCGTCAAGTCGATCAAGACCTACCGGGACGGGTTTCCTGCGCAGCACGACGAAGCTCTCGGCGCGCTGCATCATGAAGCGCGTGAATTTGTGACATAGGATACGTTCGATTTCGTCTGCTTGTTTGATCTTGATGCTCATCCGTATCGAGTTGACGGAGGGCTCGATCAACACGCGCTCGTTCTCATTGCGCGATATCGTAAGGGGGTTGAGGAGGACTTCCTTTGATCCGCTGTGTGCGCTGGTGAGGTATCGACAAGATCGTCTGGGGGGTACATACCGAGCCTCGACCTCTGGTTTGTTGTGTCGTTCGACGACCTAGGTACGTGCTGCGTGAGATCGGCCCGATTTCAGATAAAGGATATGGACAGACCTGCGATGAAAAGTTTTCGAGGGTGAGCGCTGCTGTGAGCGATGATCGGACTGCAGCGAGATATGGTCTGAGTACGTTTGACTGTACGAACGCGTGAGTTGCCTCGTTGATGACGCCCGAGCGTCGACACTGACCATCTAGACGACGACGACGACCAAGGCGTACTGCCGGCGGAGTTTGAATCTCTCTTTACACCTGCTCGATTTCAATTTTCTTTAAACTTGACAGCCGTTCGTCATGGTCGTCGCTATTGCACCTTGGTACGCGTCGTGCTACGTGTTCGTGAGAGACGCTGACGGGTCGTGTAGGAGCATCGTGTTGACCCCAGGCGAGGCGGAGGTCATCGTCCCTCAGGGCGACCTTCAAATAAAAAACGCAGCCCTCCCCGACGAGCTGCAAGACGATTCTGCTAGAACGTCTGTCAAGCTCACCTACCGGAGCCTTTCCTCACTCGACGAGGTGGATGAAGAAGAAGACGAAGACGAGGACGAGGACGAGCCACCTAAAGGCCCTGCGGTGACCACCGTCCTCTGCTCGCTCACCCCCGGTAAAGTACGCGTCCTGCCACTCGCTTACAACTTCCGGGGACGCGTCTGACGTGTATCCTAGATCGAGCAATCGACGTGTGAAATCATCCTCGAGCAGGATATGGAGTACGTTCTCGAGGCTGTCGGCAAAAAGTGAGCACGTGACGCGTGTCGTGCGTACACGCATTGACTGATACGGTTCTTGTTTTCGACAGCACGATCCATTTGTATGGAAACTACATTGGTATAATGTGATATGCCTTTATGTCATGCCTTCTCATCTGTTATTTCACTAGACCAGGCACCTGTTGACCAGCCACCCTTTGGATCGGATGAAGGCTCGGACGAGGAAGACGCGTTCGACTTGGGTGAAGTCAGCTCGGATGTCGAAGTACCAGTCGACGCTGATGAAGCTTCCCTGGATGACGAAGATGATGACGCTCAGTGAGTCGTGTCTTTTGCAAGGTAGATTCAGTATATTGACAAATCCCGCATTTTAGCCGCTTCGAGGAAATACACGAAGAGGAGCAGTCGCCCAAAAACCTTAAGCGTTCCCGTCAGGACGCTATGGATGTCGATGAGCATGTGGACGAGGAAAAATTATCCAAGTCTCAAAAGAAAAAGCTGGCGAAGAAACTGAAGGCTGCCGATGGCAAGGCTGTTCCCCCGCCTGTGCCAGAGAAGAAAGAAGAAAAGAAGGTGGAGAAGAAAGAGGACAAGAAAGACAAGAAAGACAGGGCGGAAAAGAAGGAAAAGGGAGACAAGAAGGATGGCGAAAAGAAGGACAAGGGGGACAAGAAGGCAGAGCGTACGCTCGAAGGAGGTGTCAAGGTTCGGGACGCTAAAATTGGCTCGGGCAAGATGGCAAAAAAAGGCGACAAACTTGAGATACGCTATATTGGCAAGTTCCTCGATGGCAAGGTCTTTGACAAGAACACCAAAGGAAAACCTGTATGTTTACAAATTGTCGTGTGCTTCAAATTACTCATTACTCTATCTGTAGTTCATCTTCACGCTTGGACAAGGTGATGTCATCAAAGGTAGGACAAATTGCGTTGTACGCATGACGTGGTGCGCTTACTGTGGTATCAGGTTGGGATGTCGCAGTCGCCGGGATGCAAGTCGGAGGAGAACGCGAAATTGTGGTTCCACCATCAATGGGTTACGGCAACAGGAAGATGTCTGATATTCCTCCCAATTCCACATTGAAGTTTGGTGCGTAGTGACCGATTGGCCGTCAGACTACGACTGATGATGTGAATCTGTTATCAGAGGTGAAACTTTTGGAAATCAAGTAAAACAGACGCGTGTTCCTCGGTCCTCGGTGCATGGTAGTTCGGTCCGTAGTGTCATGTATGTGTGGATGTCCATATATCAAATTCGACATATGTGCGCTGTTTATTATGTGTGTCCAGGACCCTTCTATCTGGTGTGCGCTAGCCGCGCGGAGCACCGCATTTTGAGGACCCTGAGGCTCCAACCTTTCTGCATGCACCAGGCAGAAGTTCGCGCGAGATCTGGCAGGTATGAAGAGAAAGGCAACGGTGCCAATCAGGGGCAACTCCCTCATACGCACGGAGCACAGACATTCTAACACAAGAGAGAAAATTAAATTAAATATATGTCCAAGGGGACAGTGACCAACAGAACGGACCAACGGGGTGTAGGAGCGATGAACGGGGTGCAACCACATCGTCACACGACATGTTGAAGTGGCGGTCTTGAAAAAATCTGACAGCTATCACATCGCACACAACGTGTGTCCTTTTCGCGCTCTCTCCGCTCTCCTCCCAATTCTTCGCATAGCAGAAGGGGAGAGACATGCTCGTATGAACCACGGTACCGAATTGGTCACTAGGGCGGAGCTTCGGAAAAAGAGAAAACGGTATTTCAAAACGTTGTTCATATTCATATAGTGGCGGCCCGTCTGGGGAGTTCTCTATTTTACATGGATTTATTTTGCTTTCTTTCGCGCCCCCCTTCGCCCCGACCTGCGGATTCGGAATACCGAACTGGGTGTCCTTGTGCAACCTTGCGCAACGCTGGGAGGTCCCCCCTCAGTTTCATTCTTTCACGATTATTTCCACCGAGCACGTGTCAGAGAAGAGACGCCGTTTATGGCTCTTCCGCGCGGTCAGTGGGGGTAGGAGCACGAAATACAGGTGCGGTCCGACTGTGGCTGCTGTCATGAGTACTGCGGTGCGAATATGAAATATGAACGTCACGGATTATTTATTGTTCGATGAACTGGGGTCATCGACGTCCTCGTTTTGTCGCGCTAGACATGGCGCGGTAAATCTCCCGAAAATGTGTTCAACGGCTGTGTCTCGGAGGGGGGCAGTTGGGTGGGCAATGATTGATCGTGACCCGACCGGAAGCTGTCGTACATAGTCCCCAATGTGTGGCATGAATAAGCATGAATGGAAATCATGTACGTATTCAAACTGCCGAAAATACCACCGATTGTCCATATGTGTTCTCCCTAGTGTCCTAGTGTGAGCTGGGATATCGCGGCGAGGCTAAACTGAGGTCGGGGTGATGGGAAAAAAGCTTATTGCTTCACAATTTAGGTCGACAATAGGTGTGGCAGGTCGAAGCGAGGCACGAAGATGCCCGAGATGGCCAAGGTTCATCGAGGTGGGGTATTATGCTGGAAACTGTTTCGGAAAACCAGTCGGCTGCGTGAAAGGAAGGTCGGGGGTAGAAATCGCCAGCGGTAGGGTTGACCACATGCTGCATGTTGTGGTGGACATGTACCTTGACCCATGAACACGGTAAAACAGGCACCTTGTAGAAGAGAGGATATGCGCAGCGGCAGACGATGTGTGGTTTTATGAACGAATGCGGACAAAAAAAAATATTCGAGCGGGCTTTCGGAGCGGAGAGCCGCCAAGTGTTCTTCTCCGGCCGCTCGCGCAGACCACGTCAGAATGATGTCGACATTACAGATGCAATGATCGCACCACACGTTTGTCGCATAGCTCAGGCGACCTTGTTGTGACCCTATCCACGAAGGTCACTCGTCAACAGCGAGTCGTTCAATCATTCCATTGTTTATCTGACATATTATGGCAGAAAGAGGGTAGCTTGAGTGCGTGGTTGTCAGAGCTCGGCAAAGCCGCTCGTACCTTTAGCCTGAGTGCTGCAATCATACAGATCATCATTGATCAAAGGAAGTGATCCACGAGGTCATCCGCCGTCTCGTGGATCAGGTGACCGAACATGAGTAGATTAAGACGGAGACTCGCCTGTTGATCGAGAATGACGGACCTAGAAAAATGTTTCTGATCGAAATCAAGTCATACTCCGTCCACTTGTCGGAAGTGACTGCATCTCATCTCATCGAAAAAAAAAAAAAGTAAAAATTAACCTTGAAACGGGAATAGATGAACGCGATAAGGAAGAGAAATTTCTCCAGTGTGGTAAGGTGGCGCCTTTCGGAGAAAAGAGATGCATGCAACCACCGACATATGAAAGTCCGAAATCCGTCTGAAAACTCAGACAGAGGTGGAGTCACCCTTCAACGAGATGAGGTAGCACAAAGGGAGCATGTCCAAGGCGATAAAGGAGTTGCACATTTCAGGGCAATGGGTGCGTAGGAGCGCGGCAGCTATGCAATAATTTCTTCAAAACCCACATTGGTCCTATGGAGATGTGGTCGACATTTTAGGGCTACATGTCAAATCTGAAAGAAATATGAATATTTCGGGAATGAGACGGTCCAGGTGGTCCCTCGATATGGTCAAACATGAAATAAGTAATGCGTTTGCCGAGCACCTCACCGGCATAAATGGCCTGCCATCTTGATCACGATGGCAGCTGATCAAGACCCGCGAGCAAGTTCTAGGACATCCTCATGGCGCCAACGACCTCCGTACGAAGCCAGAAGACCAGGTGACCAGACACGAGTACGCCGCCCGCAAGACTATAAAATTCCACTGGATGGTCAGTGTTAGCAACTAAACCCCCTTCGAGCATCCACCTCCTTGGTCTTCACCAAACGCGTTAGAGTGCTGGTCAACGACTTGGCTCAATGCGCCTGGTCCTCAGTCATGTACCCCCTACCTGGTGGGTACCTTCGTCGTCGTCTAGTACGCAGCTGGGTTATGGGGTATGGGCGCACAAGTATGTGCTGGCATGGACTACCAAGGGCACTGCGGCCTTTGTGGATGTGTGCATTTGCTGCTGTATGGTCCGGGGCACTTCCTTCCCATTTGTACTGCAGGCAGACGCCACTGTTTCCTGGCGAAAGTCCCAGTACATACCATGGGAATGGAAGAAGCCTCGGACCATGCGAGGTGGATGTCAGCATCGCAAGACCAGCGTCCTTGGAAAGCCAAGGATACTCGCCCAAATGGCCGCGTCCCACGGAACGCTCGTCTCCAAAGGACTACGACTACTTGGAGAACATCGCGTAGCACCAATTCCGCGGATGAGCCAATCACTCATAGGTCGTGCAACGTCTATGGATCTGCTGCCGAAGAAGAGAAGCACTGGCGGTTCAGGTTACTATTCACCGTTCACTTACTGAAGTTGCTGTGGAGGTACCCAACCATGAAGTACTGTTTCAGAGGGAGTTCTGACGGCGGAAACGGCAATTTTGCGGTTCCCAGCAGTTCCATTATTTGATCCTTATTAGGCCCAAATATTCGGCAAACCAATACAAGATGATTTTGATAAAATTTCTCGTCCGTCTTGGTCTTGTTTATGCGTCTTCGTTGCTGAATCGTGGATTGAAGAATTAAGCGCGCCGATCAGGGTGATCCATGTATATCGGACCGGTGATGGCGCTCGCCACGACCTGCGTCGTCGGAGGTGGGAAATCATTTTCAGTTGCTGACAAGCATTCATTCCACGTCTTTTCTCAGCACCAAACGAGTCATCACCCGAACAGGTCCCAGGTCATCGTCAATGTTGATTTTGACCTACTTTGGACATCTTTTTTCTAGGTTTTTGTGTAGGCTCCAGCCATCTATCATCCTAGAGGCAACTCGTGTCCGATCTTTCTCGGTATTGTGTCCAAGTTGAGATTATCTCATGCATTTTAACCCGGACGGTTCATCGTTGTGAATGTTCGCTATCAAATTTCATTTTCTGACGGCGCATCAGGTCTGGCCCCATCATTCGCTTGTTGCACCAAATATGCCTCAACGTCAGAAAAATGGCACATCAAAGTTCCGGAGTGCCTGCAGAATGTGACCAAAAACGTTCACAGTCCGAGTCGTGAAATAATTCACTACTATACAAATCTGAAAGGGGGCATCGGAACAGAAACATATCATCAAACCTTGTGGAAACGTTCGAGACTCGTTCAATTATGGACCTGGGCGGGCTGCGAGGAGCAGAGGGTGATCCCCTTTTGTTACCAATGCCCCAGTTAGCGCTGCGGATATCAGTGGGTCCTCCCCCGACCAGACATCGCTGTCCTCGACTGACCTTCACCATCCTAATTCGTCTCTCGATTTAGAAGACGACAGCTTCTTAACTCCGCGAGGGCTACCCGCTTAGTGCGCCAAGGGACCCAAGTCCGCCTTCGCGGAAGCGGAGTCAAACTTGTCTCGACAACTGACCTCAGTTCTGCCCAGAACTGACAGAACTACGACCATGCGCGGTACTGCTAGGTTCCTCAACGATGCTTTGGAGCAAACTATGTGCGTCCCTGATGTAATGCACAAGGGTTGTAAGGAGACATTGGTTTGGCAGTTAAAGCATTGGTATGTATAGCCCGAAAGGCAGAGTGTGAACCTTGCCCGAAAGGACTATTGGGGGTACAAAGGACATGGGGTGAACTACCGTCACAGAGGGGATACAAGACTGGGGCGTAACACCTGAGGAACCACGACCTCGTCACATATGTCTGCTGTTGTAATCATGCAAACGAATCCATCAGAGTGAAGGCAGTGTTGGGTGAAATCACCCCAGATGACTTACGGAAGTAGCATGTATCCGTTGGCACAGCAGCTAGGGATTACTCTCCGTCGATGAATTGAGTAAGAGCAAGCGCAAGACCTAAGAGTTACGTTCAGCTACATTGCAGAGAGGCCATAATACATTCGAGAGGTGGCGCACCTGCCAGGTCCCCTACAAGACGGATGAAAGCGACGGGGTACCGTGACCGTATTGAAGCCCGGAAGGTCCACGAGTCACCAATTTGAAAAATCAAATATGTCAGCTAAGGGATTTTTAGCATTGGCACGACTCGTGGGCGGAAGGATCAAGGAAACTCGACCGTTCTGACCGGTAGAAAGGTACATTTTGGCTGACAGTTTGCGTCCGACGCCACTGGCTGCGGTAGTAGACGTTCTGGATGGTGCTAGAGCACGCAAGGGCTACGGAATCCAGACCCGGGAGCAGGTGTGAACTGCAGCCACTTGCTTGCGGTGTTTCTTCCAAGAAACCGTCAGTATCGGAGAATCTGTCGCTGGGTTTCGCACCATCTGACTTGGCCCTCCATTTAAAACAAAAACAAAAACCATCCTCCAACTTGCCCGGCCCCAAGGACAAGGAATCAGCAGGAAATGCAGTAGAAAACTTGTAGAAGACATGGTTCCATGGTCTTCCACGAACGAACTGCGTGAGTGATCATAACTTGAAGCGAGGCGCAAATGCTCGCCATGCCCGTGACCACAGCACGGTATGGCCAGCAGGGGGCACATCCCTGAAAGAGAAGTCCTGTCGCCACATACCACCTCTCCTGAACCATAAGGCATCAGGATCTATATGCCACGACCTGTTTCGTCGAGCGGCATCAGGGCAATAACTTTTTGTCTGCGGCCTGGTGGCATGCACCAGAACTCCTCCCGGAAATAGAATTTCCAAACGGTGCACTGCTAGCACCATGATGGGGAATCGGAGGGGGTCTTCGTTGCGAAATGGAACTTCAAAGGCTTCCAGGGGCGAAACCTTGAACATGTTTTTCTCCACGGGGCCCGAAGGACTCCATACCCTGTGATCTTCAAGTCAGAGGCTGATAGATCCACAGAGATCCAAAGGGTGCTGCGGGGTCCGTGAAGGTGTCTTCCTATATGAACGCTGGAAGGATATTCGCCTCTGCATCGTCTGACCATCAGAGCAGAAACTGCTACACAATGGTCAGACCCTTTTCCATCCCATTTGTACTGCGTGGTGACGCCTTTGCTTACAGAGGAATAATCTGCAGTACATACCATGGGAATGGAAGAGGGTTTGGACCACAGTGTAGCAGTCCTCCTCTGCTCATACCTAATATCACAAATTGGGTCATTTTATTACTCCATCTTGATACATAGGTTGACCTACTCACATTTCAGATGTATCATAGGTTGGAAACTTGACGAAGGATCATCCACATCTTTCCCGGGTAATTGCAGGACCGCGTCCCAAGTAGGAGTCGTGATCGTGCTAGTCATGGTGTCACGACGTACCTCGCATTGAGCGATCCTGCAAGCAAGTGATCGTGTGCCACCGATCCTACCCTGCTGCCCTGGTGTTTCGTGAGTGCTTAGGGTACCATGCTGCACTGAAGTTTCGCAGCGGATTGACCAACGTCTCAGTATCTAGCTATGGTACGTGCGAGTCATGGAGTACCGCCCACGTGTGGCAATTTCACCGGCCTGAGGGATTTGCATGTGTAGGGAGGGTCAGAGGTTGTTTTGTTCCGCCCGTGCCACGAGAAGTACTCTTCCTCTACGGTCGAGGACCCCAGTTGTTCGTCGATTACCCGTTGCAGGTGATTAGAGAGGCTAACCATCTCCATGCTAGTAACCATTCCTAGAAATTCTACTTCGGACGCGATTCAAATGCTTGGCGCATTACGAAGTCAACATGCAAAAGAGACCTGGAAAACCTGGCAACGCATGACCATAAATTTGACCTGTTCGAAGAGACGACGCCCCGTCGGATATAAATGTGTTCAAGTTGAGGAAGAAAAGGACGCGGTCTGGCAAGCAGTGCACGAGCGTCTTGGGATTTTAAAAAAATTCACTGTCCACCACAATTATAGCACACGGCACAGACCCACGGGCCACTGGAGTCTCACGCGAACTCCTTCCTCAATCTCACCCACCAAGATATCGTTGTCCAAGGGTACATTGACATCTGCACTGTCTTGCAGGAAGCAGATCAAAGCGCGACGAGTGCTAGTGGGAATAACACAACAATGCTGGGTTCGCGCCGACCTGCCAGGGATCTGTTCAAAGTTCGAGCCTCTGACACTGACCGATGTCCCCGACTAGCAGCAGGCAACGTTCCAGGCATCTAGGTTTAACTTTCTCTAATTCAGTATGGGCTGTTGATCCCGAACTCCGCGAGGCAAGATTTCGCGGAGTAGAGTCATGGACATGCACTAGTACCCGTCCCACTAAACCCCCTCGTCGTTTTTGCAGTGGGGTCGCCATGTATTTGACACATAGTATCTTCCCTCCCCAAATCCGAATTCATTTTTTCAACAAGTAACGTCGCTGCTGCATATACTATTGCACGAACTTGCGCTGGCTAACTCGCTCTCTATCTTTGCTGTTTTCGTCGAGTACCAAGCACACTGTGACTCGGGGCGTGGCCGAAACGGAGCCGACGAGAACCATGCCTACGATTACAGTGCCAAATTATATCTCGATATACAACGCTGTCCAGCGAAATATCATCACAACCACGTCTGGGATACCAGGGATAGTTTTACTGCTCATTCAACTGTCCTCGCCGACCAGTGCCGAAGCTGAGTTTCAAGTTTCGTATGAATGACAGGCTCCTGTCGAGGAACTCCGCCTACTATATTGACAACAACCAAGTACAACGAACGAATTAGAATCTCCACAGTCATTAGCGCCTTATACCCAGCGGCCGGGTATCACAGGGTGTGAAGAAGAAAGGCCACCGTCTACGGAAATGTTCTGTCCATTGACATAACTCGATTCATCTTTTAGGGCATGGTAGATCAGCCTTGAGCGTATCACCATCCAGTAGACCTCACCTGATGCCAAAAATAGTGCCATCTGCGCAATTTCTATTCGCGTGATCAGTTTGCGAAGACACCATGCCAGCACGGTGTACGTACCCAGCGCGACGCCGTGCCGGCCCATCGGATTCAATTGTCCAATCTTGCCTGCGCTACCACGCGCACGAGCGACATCGAACACGGCCTTCTTCGTCATGTTTGTTTCGATTAGGCCAGGACAGATCGAGTTTACCCGGACGTCGGTCTTTTGCAATTGGTACACGGACGTTTTCGCGAGGGAGTTGACACTGTAGTGTGGGTTAGATCGTTGTATGATGGGAACGATGGAGCGACCTCACGCAGCTTTACTTGCACTGTCTGAATCACTGTTTACATTACGGCCATAAATAATGTATAAAACATGGACTTACAGTCGACCGGTCCCGCTCCTGAGCGCAATCCAGCAACTGCAAGAACAGGTTTAGGTACGGAGCAATTAAGAGACAAGGCCAGGACACACCTGAGGCGGTGAATATAATGCTGCCGCCACTCAGCGTCTTTCCACTTGAAAGATTGGTGTGCATCATTGCTTTGGAGCCATGTTTGACCGCTAAGAAGCAACTGCGAAGAACATCAATCGAATAGAAGGGATTCTGAGAACGTTTGCTTACGAAAGAGTGTTGATTCGGATAGTCTCCATGAACTGCGCCGGAGTGGTTTCAAACAGTCCCGTATGCGGCGCGACTCCAGCCTAATGTAGTGTCAGAAGTAGTCGGAGTCGGGGGGAATAGGACAGACATTGGCAAAGAAGACATCCAGCTGGCCCTCTTCATCAATCGCTTGCTGGCACACTGCAGCTATTGCGGTATCATCCGCAGCATCAGCCTGAATTGTTGTAACCTGTACATATTCATAAGCGGGTGAAATTGTGAATCCACCTCACAACTGACCTTTACGTCTGGGTGCGAGCGTTCGATCGTCGTTTTAAGGTCCGGTAGATTGTCTGCACAGAAATCGATCAAATAAATGTGTCGTGCGCCTACAAAAACCACATCCGTGATGAGCACTGCCAGCAATAGGAAGGGGATGTGAATCTGGACCTTGATGTGCGAAGAGGAGAGCAGAGGCACGCCTGAACAATGCAAATACATAAGGCAGGCAAACCCACATAGCGTTGGACGTTACCCAATTCCATGCAGTGAATTCGCGCCGGTAATGATGCATACCTTGCCACTGAGTCGCTGTCCGCGAGAAGTGTTGAGATGCGACTGAATCTGCTGTATGCGTGTGAGTGTTCGCTTGTTGTGCTCCTCTGGGTTGTGCTGGGGTCCTTTTATAACATGCGAGTCATCTTTCGCCATCTTGGAACGGTTTAGAAGAGGACCAGAGCGAATGTTTGACACGCACCTCGTCAATCGCTTGTAACTCGCTTTGCGGTATGTACTCGGTTCACCACAACGCGTGATGGCGGGAGCAGCCGAGGAAGCCTTGACCTGAGTTTCAAATCCAGCTCTAACTTGAACCAACTACTGGTGCTAACCACTAATAACCAGCTAGCCAACTCGGCGCCAGCGAGTTGAGGTACACTTGGAACTCGAAAGCTTGAACGAGCGTAAGGCAACGATCAACACGACGCACACCGAGGTTCGTCCCACCCCATCCACGATGCGCTCAATACAACGGTGATAGCATCACGTACATTAATATTTTATAGACTAAATCACTGGTGGCATGGGTTCACGTGGAGGGAAGTATTCATCGTCTCGAGACTCGCATCCACTCATTAATCTGACCATTGTTGAAAACGGGAATAACGGAAAACATGGAACTCCCATGGACCTAGCGTGCATTGAGACGTGCAAGCCATCAATGATTATCTCTGCGGATCCACCAGTCGATCCCAACGACACAGAACATTGGCCAGACAATTATCAAGCAAAGGTGTTACAACCCTGTTCTGCCAGCCGACTCTGGGGTGCTGTACCTTCAGAACGTCCGACTGCGGATATTGGCAGGTAAAGCGTCGCGTCTGCCAAGGTCGCGAAACTGGCATCTGCACTTACTAGCTTCCGGAACACATGGAATGAAGCAAGGCACCGTCGCTCTACCGATGTTCTCTGCTACATACTGGTCGCTTTGTCAACTGTTGGAACTGGGAAGCCTGCTGGTCTATCCCGCCATCACGAGAAGGGTTTACGCCGGTGAAGCCTCCATTTTCCAAGTGGGTTTGTTGTTGGTCACAAGCACTACCGGCAATCCCTCATTACAGGGTTCAAACATTCGAAACAAGCGGAATCTATTGGCATCCACACAAAATCAGGATACAGTAATTATAATAACGGGGTATGAACATTCCAGAACAAACAAACACGCTGCAAGCCCTGGTTTCCAGAAGCACCAGAGATTTGCAGACGACATTTCAAGAAAAGAAAACATCGGCAAGCCGATTATACCTTGTTGGAAGACCAACCAGTTCATCACCTACGGGGTGGGTAATAG
>JBBPRT010000086.1:0-25613 GCA_038093175.1 Boletus hoseneyae
TGTGTTCGGCTTCTCCAGAACAAGCCTGGTGGCCTCATCCACATTATGGATGACCAGGCTCGCCGGTCGCACAAGAAGACAGATCACACGATGGTGGAGGCTTTCGGCAAGCGCTGGGGAAACCACTTGTCTTTCAAGGTCGGGGCGATCGATCGCTCTGGGCACCCTACATTCACCGTGAACCACTTCAACAGGCCCATGACGTATTTGTCGGTGTGCTTCTTGGAGCGCAATCTCGACTCCCTCAATCCGAAATCTGTCTCACTTCTCCACGGCTCCCTCATCAGCTCTTCAGATGGCGCAGAAGGGGCTGGACCAGCCAGCCCGTTCGTCAAAGGTCTTTTCTCCGGCAAAGCTAACACAACCCAGGCCCACCCCAAGAATGAGGGTACTATCAGTGCAGCTGGGAAGGCTGGAGAATCATGGATTCGGAGCTTGGGATACCATACATGCCTTTGCGATGTCACCTAATGAGTACCTAAGCTAAAATGAGAAAAAAGTTGAGTGAAAAAAAAAGTTGGGGGTATCGCAAAAAAAGTTGAGGGTCAAAAAAAAAGTTGAGGAGTGGGGGGAAAAAAGTTGAGGATTTAAGTGGGGTTTACAGCTCCATAGTGCGTTGCTTTATCAATAAGTTTTTCACCTTATACAATTCATGGAACTTCAAATATCCGAGTTGGTCTGACCGGGTCAAACTTGACTTACTTTTATGTACGTTTCGTCGGATCAGTCAGCCAGGGTTTTCCAGATGTGTGCATTGATTTTGTTACACTGCTAATATGCAAACGTGGTCGTAGACCGAACCTCCATCTACAAATAGCTTCACAGAGATTTGAAGATGGCAAACGTGCGATGAACTACCACTGTGCCAGCCTCACTTACTGCGAATTCTTGGCTGCCTTCTCCCTTTCCGGGTCTGCATTGTACTCTTTGGCGCGCGCAACTGCTGCTGCACGCGCGTCTTCCCGCCATCTCTCAGCGATCAATCTCTCTCGTTTCTCACCCAGCGCAGCGAACGCACGGTTCTGTTGTCGCCTTTCTGCTGTGCGCTCTTCCGGCCGTTGTTCCATCCTTCCAATCGCATCCTGACGAAGTTGCTCGTTCGCCTCTCGCTTGCCCTTTTCCTCTTCATGTCTCCTGTGCGTTTCTCTTTCTTGCTTCCTTCGCTCTTCCTCCTCTCGTTTTCTCTCCTCTTCTTCTCGTCTCTTGCGCACTCCTTCCTCTTGCCTCCTTCGCTCCTTCCGTGTATGCACATCACGTCCATCCTGGAGCCTCCGTTCCACCCGTTTCACCTCCTTGACACACGCTGAACAAACCAAAGGCTGCCCGAGCCTGCACTCCCAGGCGAATCTATGATGACCCGCCGGACACATCGCGCTCATCTTGTGTTTGCACTGCGCCGTGTCGTGGGGATTAAGAAGCCCCAACCGATGCGGATGGCACTTGAGCGCGCACGGGTGTCCGCATGCAAGCGTGAATCCGCTAGTGCAAAGCCAATTCATGTCAGGTCAGCGGGATCATGGGGACAGTGAGGCTACGTAACTCACCACGGCTCCGTGCACCCACCATCCGGACAGTGATTTTCGAAACCGCTCGCATGTGTGAGTAACACCATATGTTTGGGATGCCGCTCGCACTTGACAGGGAATCCCTGATAAATATACTGGCCCTTTTCGAGGAGATCAAAGAACCGTCTCCAGAGCGCCCCACCTTTCCTGGAATGCAAGAACGTTTGCGAGTTGCCGATCAAGATGAGGCCATTTCGAGCGCGTGAGAGGAGGACGTTGAGACGCTCCGGAGAGTCCATGAAGCCGATCGCGTTGGACTTGTTCGATCGTGTCAAGCTCGCAATTACGATATCGCTTTCCTCTCCCTGATAATTATCTACAACAAGTCGTTAAACAACGTTGCATCCACAACCGTGTTACGCACCTATCGTCGCTAAGTGAATTCGCCCTTTCTTGGCTTTGACCTCAGATGGCGCAAAGGGGGACAAGCCAACACGTGCGAGATCCAGGGAATCTAGCTCGTTGAGGATCGGGTCGTTTTCGCGCTTCAAAACGTCACGAAGCTGGTGAAGTTGACCAAGATACGGGGTGAGAACGACCATGTCCTCGCTCTTGTACCCCTGTTGGGCAAGGTAGCGTACTATCTTCAACACCATCTCTACTTCATATGTGTTTTGCTTTGATGATTTGGTGCCATTATCAGCACGGTCGGCAAGGAGCGCGTCGTCATCTTCAGGGTGGGAATGGTCGATAAAGATAACGTTCGATTGGACCCCGCGGATGTCGGGTCTCTGATAGGTCGAGACAGCATCAACAAGCTCAGGATAAGTGAGCCCGCGGACAAAGGCAGAGATTTCGGGGCGCATCCGATGTTGAGTTACAAGAGTTGTATGGGGGTAGCCTTTGAGAATAAGGCGTTCAAAGAGTGAGCGGTTCAGGTCAAATCCCTCGCCCCTCTCAACAGTCAACTGATAGTTGTTGACTTTAGGGCGCAATTGTCTGCGAGATATCGTGAGTAACCAAAACAACGATCATGTCGAAGACGCACTTATGGTCGCCGATAAGAATCATTTGCTTGACCCTGGACGACAATGCAGTCAAGATATGACTTTCGAGGATTTCACCAGCTTCCTCCACCAAGAGAACCTCGGGACCAACATGCTCGAGCGTTTGAGCATGGATGGCTGCTCCCGTGGTCGTACACGCAATGATCTTCTTCCGCCGCAAAATTTCCACGGTTGGCCACGCGAATTCCTCCTTGATTGAGTTTTGAAGTGTATTGTATTTCTCGCCAGCATCGTATATCGACTCGACAGCCTTGGTGACGAGCTCTTCCCTCCACTTATCCAATAGTCGCTGACGGGAAGAGTGGTCCATATCCCAGATCCGAGCTGACGCTTGGACATGAGGCTCGCTATCCAAAATTCCAGCATCTAGACCCCGCTTCCACCGCGAAAAGAGGTAATCGCTATCAATGGGTTGTCCGCCTGGTCCAACGCGTATCATGCCGTCTTCAGTCTCGGGTGGCACATAGAACGCATGGAAGAACTCGTGGTGTTCATGCTCGACATGCACCATCAAATCCCCACGTAGCATGTTTGAGAAATCTGATCTGAGCACATGTTCGCAATCCGATGCGCGTGGTTTGAGCTCATCGATTTTATCCCAACTGTACCAACCTCGTTCACGTGGTTGTCCATGGAGGGAGAGATGATCCAATGTCTTGTTTGAGCGACCGCCGAGGCGAACTATGGATTCGGCAGGGACACCGTGCTTGAGAAGGTCTCCAAGGAATTGATCCAGCGCATGGTTGGTGTAACAAACGACGAGGATAGTTTGAGCGGTCTCGTCATGTATTGCCTTGGCTAGAATGGCCCCTATAAACGACTTGCCAGTCCCTGCAATGATCATGAGATATTTTTGAAGAGAATGCGGTGGTGGCAGTTACCTGGTGGGCCCTGGATCAATGATACACGCTGCTGCAGTCCTGCGGCCAGGGACGTTGCCTGTGCATCGTCGAGATGGATGCTTTGGGGGAACTTTAATAGATCGCCTATGTCGAGGGAAGGGTCTGAAGCGATTGCATTGGCAATATGCGACAAGGCGCCACTGTTTTGTGACAATGCGACTGGTGACCCTGGACTCCAAAGTACAATCTCTTTAGAGAGCGGGACAGAACACTCCTTCAGTGCGGCGAGCACGGGTTCGAAGGCAAAAACAGCCGCGTGGATTTGAACGAGTTGTACCGTCCGGCATGTTCGAAGAGAGATAAGGGTCTTTCTGATATTGACATCGCCATCGAACTGTACCACTATTACTGGAGGTTTGCACGCCAGAAGTTCCTCCATACGGTTTACCGTTCCGAAGCTGATGATATCTCGACCGGACATGAGACAAACAAGAGACTGATGCCTTAGAATCTTGGAACCACGAGGATCTCGTGTAAGGAAATTTATTCGGGAATGCTCATCCTTCATGCCCCTCAGTTGCCAGAAATCGCTTTGACAACGCACCCTGATGCCCCAGCGAGTCTTCCGATCGTTGGTTCCCGTATAGATACCATCCATAGACACGTCGACACGGAGGCCACGATGCTTTCCATTCCCCTGTAAGGCACCCTGTATCTCCTCACGTATGTCGAAGATCATGTCTTCACGGAGCATGCGAAAAGTATTGTCCAAATAATCCTTGACCGGGGTTTCAGAGGCGTCGAGTTCGTCATGGATTGCTGTGCGGAGAAAGGGAGGCTTTCGACACATTATCTCGTCAGCGGTGGGGAGGATGGCAATGTCGTAGTAGTTAGCAAAGTCGTTATCGTGACGTCCACCAGGCCCGTTGTGAACATCGTAAACCGTCAGAGAACTGGTGCTAGAGAGAATATGTTTGATGAGATGTCCCATCTCTCTGATTTCAAGTTTGGACGACGTGATGAGACTATTTTGAATAGACGATCGACCTGCGACGTCTCGATAGGGACTAGTATCCCAGTCCTGTAAGGTCAAGAGCCGAGAGAGTACTTTGGCGAAGACCAATTGGGCGTCTTCGCTCAATCTGCCCTGTTGGAATGTGCGAACTATGGCACTCCAAAAGATGGGGGGCTCCACTACATGGAACAACAGATTGTCCAGGGCGTCGCCACCTACATCGGAGGCCTTCAGGAGATACTGCAGCACAGTAGTGCCCATTCCGTTGATGAAATGGACTGACAGGTCGAAACGCATTGCAGATTGGACTGAAGACAGACCATGAGTACTCTCGGTGATTGCATTTAAGCATACCACTGGGTCGTCCTGAGAACACAGCCCTTCTAGAAAATGAGTGGCGCCACGTGAATCAAGTTTCACAGAACCAGAGAGGATATCGAGGAATCGTTTCTTCAGCCTAGAAACGCGGTTGGCGGTATGAGGAGAAGGATCCATGCGAGGCCCAGCTGAGCGAGGAGAGGTTTAAGACGCAGAATGGCACGCGCACAGCAAGTTTGAGCACCCTACATCACATAAAGTGATCCGCGTAGCACCTTGAAAGGCGCGTGAAAGAAGATAGAAGTTCGACGAGCTGTATAACACGTGTCGATATGTGGGTGTATGAGGGTACTTCACCGTACAGCATTAGATGGGTCTGTGTGGTTTTCGCAGTGCCAGTGGGTTCCGCAGTTGTTTTACGGCCTGATCGCTTTGAAAGATAGCTGTAGTCAAGGCTGAAACTCGGGTTGTTGACTGTCAAACTTACAGAAGACTGAAAATGTGGCTGTGCTGCTCATCTTCGCATGACTACTATACTCTGTCATTACTACGTTCGTATTCTTAGAGACACTGCCCATTCCCACCGAGTGCGTTAATCCGAATCCCCTTGTACCATGACACAAAAGTCCTCTTGATGGGGCCAGATGGGTGGGTTGATTTAACGTAGTCAAGAGAGGTCACATCAACAAGGCCTACACGTACAATCTTTGCCAAATCCTCGGAGCACACACCTTCCGTCCGTTTCTCAAGGAGACCGAACCACTTTCCGAAAGGGATCATTAGAATATCGTCAACCTTGATTATTTTTTCCGCCCTATGAATATTTCGTACCAGGTGACAATTACACATCTGTTCTGAGAGCACTTTCACTATATCAGGTACCAATGGCAAAAGAAGGATCGATTTTCTGAATACAAGCGTCCCGAACAATTGTCATGAGTACGCTGAGCCAATGGAGGACGTAAATAGGAGGCAAAGGTACCAACCCCGTTCACACTGCCCAAAAAAGAAACACCACCGCACGACATGAATCGTTGCTGCCCATTTGTAGGGTATTTTGCTGCAGCCGTGCTCGTCGTCGTGTGTTATGGGAGCTCATGATGGACTCTTGCACCAAGAAAAGTGCAATTGCTTACCACACTGGGTCCGTGAGTATTTCAGACACTCATGAGAGAATGATTGGACAGGATAAACCAATGCCCGGAAATCTAAACGGTCTGCATAAAGTCCGATCACGAGCAACTGAATCTTGCCGAAACTGATATTTTTGGAAAACTTACCTGGACGATCCTTTGATGAGTGAAGCATTCGAGACGACGAGCGAAGCTGATGAACAAATGTTAAGTTCACTCAAGGATCCCAAACATGATTTCAAAAGCGACAAATTGCGAGGAATGCACCAATCTCAGGAGGTATGCATCGCACCATACCCGCTGAGTATCGTAGTACCAACTGTCGACAGCCCTGCAAAGTTGTGGACTGTTGGGCTACGGCACCCAGCGAACATCGAGGTAGATGAGCAACAATGAGTCAGGGGTTGGTTTACTATATAAAGTGCGTGGCTTATTTGTGTTCCGTGGCTGAGCGCCGAAACTTCGGCCGAGACTACGGTTCCCTGAGTTCCCTCGTCAATATATTGCGGGCGGCCTACGAGTTTTGGTGGGAAGACGCGGAACTTGGGGCGGCCGTGAACACCCGTACAAAACGTGTGGTCTCTCCCAGAGAATGCACGCAGGACAAACGGAACTTGACGGAATTAAATTTGTGTGTTATATTATGTAATAAATAAGCCCCTCTTATACCACTCCAAATTGGGTCGCGAACACCGATCCCATCCACAATGGCTTCCACCGTCGCACCCGTCGTCAATGCCGCACCCATCCCCGAAGCGAAGAAGAAACAGCCATATCCCTTCTATCTTGGCGGTCTCGCAGCTACCATCGCTGCATCTGTTACTCACCCCCTCGATCTCACCAAAGTCCGTTTACAAGCCTCAGGCGATAAACGTATGATCCAGTCCATGAAGAAGACCGTCAAAACGGCTGGCTTCAGGGGGCTCTACGATGGCATTACAGGTACTTGGTTGCGACAAATGAGCTACAGTCTCTGTCGCTTCTGGGCATACGACGAGAGCAAAAAGATCCTTGGCGCAAACCCACAGTCGTCCCCTTGGGTCTTGGCCACTGCTGGTGTCATGGGTACGTCATGCCCCCAAATGTGGCTTCTGACATCTCATTGATTCGACCTCTTAGCTGGTACCATTGCCGGTGTCGTTGGCAATCCTGGTGGTACGTATCCTCGTATCCACCTTTTGTGTGCCCTCTTTCTCACATTCACCCACAAACAGAGGTCGTGATGGTGTGTGTTGCACCTGCCCAATATCACATGTCCTCACGCGTTCTTCCTTCTCCCATATCACGTGACCGTTTCCACTTTGTGTTCTCACGTTTCTGCTCTTTGCCATCCATGTAGGTTCGCCTTCAAGGTGACTTCGCCAAGCCTCCAGAGAAACGATTCAACTACAAGCATTGCTTCGATGCGCTCTTCCGTGTAAGTGACTTGTCTCGCTTTCTTTTCTTTACTTGTTTCTCGTCTTGTCGCACCCCATTTCTTCCCATGTGCGCGCATTGCATGATCGCGTGACCAGTTGTTACGTGGTTTCGCAAAGCACGCGGCCGTGTTGTTCCGATCGTCTGTTACGATCGGAATTCGAACGAAAATGGGCGCCGCAATGCTCCTAGGGTCGGTCATCTCGTGTTTAGGCACTGCTTGGCTCCTTTTCGGGTTGATTCTGGTCACCGATCGCGTGCCCCTTCCACTTTCGTGCTCTTCATTCGAACATCATCGTGTGTTCCGTTCGTACGGCTTGAAAGTTTTGACCATTGCCATGGATTCCATTGACGGCGAAGACGATATCGACGCGGCATCAAGTACGAGAGGACATACGACTAAGGAGCGCATCAAGAATGGAGGAAGACAAAGAGCAGAAAAATGTTGGGAAAGGAAACGTTGCTTTTATACTCGGCAAGGTCGCCGCTTACACGATTCACTATGGCGCGACACATTGGAGTTTTCTCTCGTGATCTCCGCATTATGCGCAACGGTGGGAAGAGGTCCGTTCTATCACCTCAGTTTCCATCCGCTTTCTCCCATCGTGACGTAATAATGATGTAGCTTCATTTTCCCGCTCTCTAGGATGGTTCGGTTGTACCACTGCAGTCACTCGAGGGGACACAGTTATGTACGACGCTGTCATGTCTGGAGATGTTGCCAGAGACTGACGCTGAAATCGGCGCGGACTCTACCTCGAATAGTCGACGATGTGAACTATCGCCGGGTCACCAGGGGCATGACACCCGTCTCATCAAGACACTCTAATCGGATATCTCGGCTTGTCGGCTTTGAACTAACTGCCGACGCGATAACCCTTATGTATAATATTGTTATCTTTTCTTCTTTTTTCTTCCTTCAACTTTATTCATTCCTTCCTGCTCGGAGAGATGTATGAGGATGCTGACACCTTTTGCCGTTTCTTGGTCGTGTATGATGATTTTGACACGCGATGCGGCTCGTGTAGATGGTTCGCGAGGAAGGTCCTTCATCGCTCGTCCGTGGTGTCGGCCCGAACGTCTTTCGAAGTATACTGATGAACTCGAGTCAACTCGCTTCGTGAGCACCGTCCTGCTTCCAAACGTGATCATCTCTAACTTTGTATACAGATACGACTTTTTCAAATCTGAGCTTTTGAAGACCCCCTACTTCGAGGACAACATCTATTGCCACTTCACTGCCAGCTTCGCCGCTGTATGCATTCCCATCAGTTTCTATTGTCTAGGAAGGGATATACTGATGATGTGAACCTGGCAGGGTACGGTGGCTACCACTGTCTGCTCACCGGCGGATGTCCTCAAGAGCCGAATCATGAACGCGAGCGGACCCGGATCTAGCGTACGTTTTTGACCTCTACGTACCGACCATGTTCTCACTCGCTGTACTCCCGTGCAGTCGACGCTCGGCGTGATCCGCGCATCGCTCGCAAACGAGGGCCCGATGTTTATGTTCAAAGGGTGGCTCCCCGCATGGACGCGTCTCCAGCCAACGACCATTCTCATCTTTTTAACGCTCGAGCAGCTGAAGCGCTTTGTGGACTGGAAACGGGGCACATTGTAAGGGCCAAGGTGTGCCAGCCCCGCGGCGTTCCAGATATCTGTAGACTGGTCTCGCCATCTCGTCGCGCTTTCTGTGTCTGTATTTCGCACTTGGAGGTTGTACGCTCTTGTTCTTTTGGTTAGTGTTTGTTTCTCTCTCTGTTCACCCCTGTCTTGTCTGTCCAGTGGCCGCCATTCCGCTGGGTTCCTTTTCCTTTTTGTACGATACCACGCTTGCATACATTGCACGTAGATTTGTGCGGGATGGGTGTGTGGAGGGGATGTGACGGGCAGGATGGATACGACAGTTTGTGCTAGTAATATATCTTGGTTGCACCTTGGCTTTCCCTTGCTGCCAGCTAGTTGCCAGCGATGTCTGAGAATAAGATTAGAAACGTTGGCCGGGAGTCCAGATTAGTGAGAGTGCGCCCGTGCGGCGTCCAGGAGTCCCTGCTTGTTTGGAGATCTGGTCGTGTTTGCCATCGGATTCAATGTTCAGACAGGCAAGATAGGAAATGGTACAAATAACGACCACTCTCCCCGCTGGAGGTCCGGCTTTCAACATTCCACGATCGTAACAGATCTTTGTCGACAGCACCGTGACTATCAGTCACCACATATCCCCCCATATACGTGCTTGCACCCTTAGCTGGTGTTCATGTACACCTGTGATCCATGATCAATTGATCATCGACCTCATGAACGCCACTAGTAGTACTGATCCGAGACGCCACCATCGTCGATGCCAGAGATGTTCAAGTTTCGAAATACAGTTACTGGTTGCTTCGCCTCGGGGACTATGGCTTGTCCATTCGATAATACTGAAATCGCGCTTATTGATGGAAAAGGTGACATGTGGCTTGCCCGCCATTCGAGACCGGGATACGCTTCCCTACCAAAATGATTTTAAAATTCGTGGTTGTGTCACTTGCTGGCGCTGTGAACGTAGCGATATTCAAAAGATTCGACCGGCACCTCAGGCTGGAAAGAGACATTGCTCACCGCAACCACCTTCAATCCTGTGCGCGGGCGTAGCCACACGCTCATAGTCATGCAACTTGTGTGATTTCACTAGCATATCTGAACTGTCGTAACGCAAGTTCTTTCTCGTACAAGTGTTTGTGCACTGGTCGGAGTCTCCTGCTCGCCACTACCATTCGTTTGATCAGGCAGGATTGGGATGACGCTATCTCGGAGTGTCACTGTAAGTGCAGGCGCCATATTACTAGCTTAGGTGCTGGCCTCACCTGCAATTTTTACAACAGAGTCCTTGTGCGTGATTGCAACAACCGCCAACGCCCGACGAACGCAAATCGAGCTTCGTATCACTGCGGGTTGCGTCCGCCTCCGAAGACTCCGTCACTGGGTTCCGAGGGATTGAAGGTTTTCACATGTGCCCATTGAACCGGCAACGGATACCAGACGGCCTTGACTCTTCCATCGGATACCCGAGCAGTTATGACATGACTACACGGATTGTGTCGGGGCGGATTACGATGTGGATCCTGCCAACGAGCACGATGAGTCCAACTGTTTGAGAAGCGTACGAAAGAAGCGGGGGAACACATTTTACTGACTGTCGGGTGCTTATTTGAACCGAGCCGGGCAGTGTCAACGGCGTTAGTACTGTCATGGACTCACGGTAGTCACCGAACTCTCGATCCCAAATTCCCAATGGGATGATTCAGCGGCCGCGCTATCATCACGCCGGTACGGGTCGAACTTCTTCAAATCGGCCACGGTAATCCCGGGTTACAAGGCTGGCGTATCTTCAATCGCAAAACAAAAATCAAACTGTATGTTCAGGCTGGTATTACTACTCATTTCGCCGGGCTCCAACTTACGTCTGCTACTAGTGCTGGTGGTACTTCAATGAGGTCTTTCTTGCACCTCCAGCTCACAATTACTACTAGCAGAATCTCCTGGTGTAACTCCCTTTGCAGTGAGTCATGATGGGTTTATCGCCTTTGATATTAAGCCAGCATTCCGCGGTGTTTGCTAGTTTAATCTCGGGAGAAAACTGACACCGACGGACGACCCGGTCTTTGTGTTCTGTCCTCCTGATTGCAGGGTGGCTCGTGAGTCCCACTGACATCGCACGAATGACTTGACGGTACGTAATTATGTTCTTCGCGGACGATTTCCCTTCTAGTAACATCTCAGCTCACTTAGTTATAAACCCCCTTTCTGCAAGCATGCCATTCAATCACCCAAAGTAACCCAACGCATCTTTCAGCAAACATGGCCTCTACCGCTCTAGAGTTCCCTCCTCTTGATTTCTCGCTCCTGTTCCCGGACTTGATCGACTTTCATATGAAAAGAAATCCCACCTTTCCGGCCTTTGTTTACACCAATGAGAGCACTCCGAACACACTGACCGAGATCTCATTCCTCGAATTCGGTCGAGCTGCTCATCGCGTTGCGCATGCTCTCCGTCCATCCCGCCAGGGTGCAGACGGAGAGGTCGTCGTAGTCATCGCCAATACGGACACCATACTTCATCATGCCGTTGTCACAGGCTTATCAGTTGCTGGATGGGTCGTACGTTCATATCCGTCTTTTTTAGGTCCCGATCTCACCCAGTGTAGCCATTCCCGGCTTCGCCTAGGAACTCTGCTGCGGCGGTTGTTCACATGATGAAGAAGACAAATTGTTCGCGTATCGTAACCCTTGGTCATGCTCATAAGGCGTTGATAGATGAAATCCGCCGTGAATACGAAAGCGCCGAGCTGACTGTTTTCGAACTCCCCACATTGCGTTATGCTTTTCCAAAGCTTGGTCAGGAGGTCACGGCTGATTTATTTACTCCGTACCCTCCTGCCCAGAAGCGTCCGGACCTGGATTCTCCTGCTATCTACATTCATTCCTCAGGTAGCACTGGCTTCCCCAAACCCATTGCTATCAGCCACAGAATTCAAATCCAATGGTTTACGCGGTGTAAGTTGACATGGAATATTTGACAACACTGTTGCTTATCATCTGTAGCCACTACCCGTGCATATGCTGATGTCCCGGCTCCCCGTCGAATTGGTGTCATGGCGCTGCCCCCGTTCCATACCTTTGGTAACTTCTTCCAGCTTTATGTACCAATTGCGTATCTGGTCACTGCTGTCGTCTATCCCCCAAGTACCGAAAACGATCCATACGCGCAACCAGTGATACCGACCGGCGACAACATCATCGAGTGTCTCAAAAAGGTGCCATGCAACGCCCTCATGACGGTTCCGGCACTCCTCGAGCCTATGGCCGAGTCGGAGGACGCCATCGAGACTCTGAAGAAATTACATTCTGTCGTATGTACGATCCCATTCAGTCTGCCCACTCTTTGGCTCACTATCCCCAGTTCTTTGGTGGTGGCCCACTACCAGTCAAGGTCGGCAACAAGTTTTCGGCTGCTGGGATACATCTCGTCAGCGGATATGGGGGAACTGAATTCGGAATCCTTGTGGCAACTGGCCACAAGCAAGATATCGGCGACGACTATTGGATGTGGATGCGTTTCGCTGACGAACCGAACCTCAGATGGGCACCACAAGATGATGGGTCGTACGAGTTGCAAATCTTGGTATGAGATCGTCCGTGCCTTCGTCGTTTCGGAAAGTGCTAACAAGCTCGAGCAGACGACCGACGCTCACTGCATGGCGGTAGAAAATTTGGATGATGTCAAGGGATATGCCACATCGGATGTATTCGTGAAGCATCCGACTGAGGACTTGTGGAGAATGTAAGTTATCCAGGTGGTTCACGCCCAAAGCAGCACTGATACTTCTATCCTCTGTTGCAGTGTCGGAAGGGCGGACGATGTGATCATTCTGGCATCTGGAGAGAAGACAGTTCCTGCACCAATGGAGAGCGTCATCGGGTCTTCCCCGCTTGTGCAGGGTGTCGTCATGTTTGGACGGGAGCGGAACCAAGTTGGTGTTCTCATCGAGCCTAGGCCTGGACATGCTATCGACGTCAACGACGAGAAAGCAGTGGCCGAGTTCAGAAATCAAATCTGGTGTGTACTTCATGCATGACTGGAAACACTTGTTGACTGAAGTGGAACAAGGCCCGTGATCGATGAAGCCAACAAGCCGTCCCCAGCATTCAGTCGCATTTTCAAGGAGACGATTCTGATCACGAGTATCGACAAGCCCATGCTACGTGCTCCGAAAGGCACTGTTCAACGCAAGCTGACTCTCAAGGTCTACGAAGCGGAGATCAATGCACTGTGAGTCCTTTCATCATACATCTGCGGGATGGATCTCAGACTTTCCAAAGGTATGATGCTGTCGAAGCAAGCTCGGAAGCCCCTGATGGCTTGGCGGGGCCGTCAGCATGGACCAGCGAAGTGCTTGAACAATGGTTGCTGGAACACGCTCGGACCATCAGTCCGAATGGGCTCGTTGATCCCCGTGCCGACTTGTTTGCCCAAGGCTTCGATAGGTGCGTAGTGTCGCAAGGCACGGAGCTGAGGACAATGCTCACACCGTACCTTCTTTTTACAGTTTGAGCGTCACATATCTTCGAAACCGAATCCTGGGTGCTCTGCGAAAGTCGCCGGACGTAAAGATTAAAAATGCTGCTGCTCATATTCCTCCTAACGTCATTTTTGAAAACCCGACTATTCAACTTCTCAGTGCGCGCATTGCTGCGCTCGTCAATGATGGTGGTTCCGGGCAGTCGCAGGATTTCATCGAACAACATAAGCATGCCATCAATGCTATGATCGAGAAGTACTCCGTCGGCTTGAACGGACCCGCCGATGGTGTGCTTCCAAGCAGCCAATCCATCGAACCCGCTGTTGTACTTCTCACTGGAAGTACGGGTGGTCTCGGATCCTTCTTACTCTCGGAGCTTCTCAAAAGCCCTGCGGTTCAGCGTGTTCTCGCTTTCAACCGTCCCTCGTCTACAAAGTCGATCGCGGAAAGACAACGATCGGCTTTCAAGGACAGGGGACTCCCGATCGAGTTGTTGGACTCGAATAAGCTCGTATACGTTGAAGCTGATGCCGCTCTGGCGAAGTGCGGTCTGTCTGCTTCTCAATATGAAGAGGTACGTTTGACCATCCACTTTCCCATAGATACGCTCACAGACGTATCATTTACAGATACGGAAGTCAGTTACATTGATCATACACAACGCTTGGCGTCTCGACTTCAACTTGGCCATATCTTCCTTTGAGGACAGCATTCGGGCATCGCGGAACTTGGTTGATCTCGGTTTGGACTCGCACCACAGTCAAAACCTCCGTTTCCTGTTCACTTCTTCCATCGGATCTGCTCAGTCGTGGGATAACTCAAAAGGTCCGTTCCCAGAGGAAGTCCAATTCGACCCCTCTGTCGCCGTCGGCGCTGGTTACGGAGAAAGTAAATACGCTACCGAACGAGTGAGGCACTATCTAATAACTCATCAGATAAATAACCATACTGATATGGGTTGATAGATTATCGTGAAGAGCGGCTTACACGCGACCTCCTTCCGCATCGGCCAAATCGCGGGTGGACACGGTGGATCCTGGGCTACAACGGATTGGTTCCCAATCATTGTCAAATCCAGCGTTGCCCTTGGCGCACTCCCGGAGTCCGCCGGTGTGAGTGGAATCTTTCTTCGTGTCGTTGACGATCGTTCGTGCTCATGACAGGTGATCTATTGATCTATTTCTAGGTCGTGTCCTGGTTACGCGAGGAAGAAGTGGCTGCTGCGATCTTGGAAGCGGCGTTTGCGAAAGAGGCACCCCCGCCCGCACTCAATATTTTCAACCCTCACGGCGCGCCGTGGGCAGAGATCATCTCGTTCGTGCGACGCTCGATCGTTGGGCGGAAATCCCTTGGTGATGATTCTGTCCTCCCGATCATCCCATTCGGGGAGTGGTTTGCGTTGGTGGAGAAGAAGGCTGAGAACGCATCGGAAGATGACCTGGTGAAGATCGTGAGTGGATTTGGATGCCAGTGCCTGGATGACGATTGTTAACGTGCGACGCCTTGTCCGATACAGCCGGCGATCAAGTTACTGGAGTTCTTCCGTTCGTTGGCGCGGGGAGACCAGGCTATCCGGAGTCCCGGCGTTGGTGTCACGGAGGCGGCAGGGATGACAAACTTTAGTACTACCAAGGTTCAGCAGGTCAGCCCGGCGATGGCGAACATGCAGGCAATTGGAGAGGTCGAGGCGGATGCGTGGGTGGGGTACTGGATCTCGAAGGGTGCCTTCTAAAGTGGTATGGAACGATCTTAAATACGGCACATTGGAGGGCTTTAGCAAGGCGTTTGTAACATCAGTGTATGTGACAGTGTTCGATACGAAGATTGACCAACAATAAAAAGTTGCTGCATTTGCACTTTTCATACTCGAGCTCCTGATCGCAAGGCGTCTACATTGTCGACGCCGTGTAGTGGTATGCATCTAGCTATCTATTGTGAACACAGAAAGATTTTCTTTACTCAGTTGCACTAACTCGCAAAGCGCTGCTTGCGAGACGCTTCAAACTCAGACCTGGATGAGGGTCGAACACCGCACTGAGCACTGGAATGCTACGCCAACTCTTCGTCGATCTGGTCTGCATGCCCATTCTGCTTCTGCATCTCCCCCTCTGGAATCTGTCAACCAAATGGTTTCCCCGTCAGCACACAGGCTCTTGCGAGAACACCCCACCATCACACAAGACTGACCGGCAAGCGGAGCATGTAGGACATCAGCATCGAGCACATCGCAAGGACAAACACGGTCTTCAAGCTCTCTGCGTACGCATCCTGCGTGGCGCGCTGGAGACCCGGGGGAAGCTCCCCCACCAAACTGAGCGAATGGCGAATATCCGAAATGATCTTTTCAAATTGAGTCGTTCAGGGGTCGTTTATCGCATCAGCACCAGCACGACTGTGCATGGGGAAAAAAAAGAATGCTGAGCTCACCTTTTCCGCGCCGGGGCCGTGGATACGTTGATGTAGCTCGGCGTCCAGCTGAGACTGGAAGAGGGCAGAGGCGATGGCCACGCTGGATATTTGTCCTGCGAGCGAATGGTGAACGTCCCACCCTCCGCATCGTTCACACCAAGCGCTAGCGCTACTCACCCAGCGATCGAAAAAGTTGTGCAACCGCTAGCCCCGGGACGACCGCCGAGTCTGCGAATACGAACACGTTCAGGTTGTCCAGGATGCCACAAACGTGTGCCTACTAACGTACCTTGCACGTGCGCTTGTAAGGCGACTGGAGGAAAGAAACGGAAAACGTCGATGGGTAAGCATCCACGGTATACATCTTCGAGTGAACAACTTCGTACTCAGCACTGTCACAAATATGACTGCGACCCCGAGTCCGATCGGAAAGACGCTGAACCACTTTTGGATGAACCCCGAATCCTCTCGCATAAAGATGATGGGAAGGAAACCAGAGAGTGGAATGATACCAAAGATGAGGTTGAGAGTGGTGTATCTTCCTGTTTGATGAAGTATCCAGCTATGTGTAAGCACCCAGCGATGAGTTACCAGAAAACAATGAGAGGGAGTGAACGTACCCTGCCACCAACGATCCCAAACCCATCCCAAAGCTATGCGGGAGTAAATGAAGCCCTTCATTTTTCAGAAGGGAGGATTTGATCATTGATTGATACGTTCAGAAATGACATTCAACATACCGGCGACGGATCCACTGCTCAAAGACACTGTTTGAAACCATAGGGGGATAAAGTACATGATGGAAAAGTTGCAAAGCGACAAAAAGTAGTTACTCAAGCTCACGAGAGCAGGTACTTTCTGCTTTAGAATGGAAGGAGGAAGAATGGGTTCGGACGCCATGTAGCACTCGACCACAAAAAGAAGTCCCAAAAAGAAAAGCGAAAGTATCAGTGGGACAGTGACCCAAGGATCTGACCACTGCCAAGAATCGTAAAACCCGGGGATCGCAGCCGACATTGGAACAACTCACAGGGAGATCTTCATTATATTTCGAGCTGAGCCACGTGAGTGTTGATCCAATCTAGCGCGAGATAAGCTGTGCCACTGCGAATGAAACCCACGCAACGATCTCACCAACAAAAAGAGCGCAAAAAAGCCTCCAAAGTCGATTCTAGAGAGAGCCTCCGTCGCACTCTGACTTTGACCCTGCAATGCATGCACTCGTTACTTGCCCGTAGCAGCATAACAAAGGTGAAATACTCACTGGCGTCACATAATGCAGTGTGTTCGTGACAACGATCAGCACCACCACAAAGAGCGGCACCTGACATAGGAATGCCATGCGCCATCCGAATCTTCACGCTGTGAGCTTGCCGGATCCTGCAAACGAATACACCCCAACGAAAAACAACCTACAGATCATGTAAAATACCACCAATGAGCCCGCCGAGGCCTAATCCAACCTAACACAGTATCAAACACATGCGTTGCACGCACGATGAATAGAACGCTCACGGCTAAAAAGAGATTGCTAATAGCTTGAGGTAATCCACGTTCCTGGCCAAAGGTAAATGAGACAATGCGGCAAATTTGACCGTGAACGTACTCGGGGAGTATACATGTCAGCCGAGACGATCCTTGATTCATGAGATTGAGCATCGAAGCACGGTCGCTGAGGAGAGTATGTACTCACACGGCAAGTAACTGGATTGCTCCCGCGCCTATTCCGGCTATCTGAACGACCCATCAAAATCTGTATCACGCGGGCAGGCAGGATACCGGATAGTGCACGTACGAATCGCGCAGCTGCCAGTTCGATCATACCCCTGGACAAACCACAGAGAAGAGTGCCCAGAGCAGTCGCAGATAAGGCGATTTGGCATGCCGCCCTTCGACCAAGGATGGTACACAGCCGGCCGTAGAGAGGCATAAGGGAGCAACTAGAGAGCAGATACCTAAATCATATGTGTGTACGTCAGGATACGGAGGTCAAGAACGTAGAACCGCACGCAGTGCCGATCCAACTGGCTTGGTTTGACTCTTTGAATTCCGATGTGATCGAAGGTAGTACTGTGAATGATACTCATTAGAAGCAAACGGATTCTGAACTTCGCGGGGCTACTCACATGTGGCCACCATTGTCACTGAGGAAAAGTTTGAGTGATTACCAGTTGATCCTCGTCAAAGCACAGAGTTGCACGACGTACAATTCACATTCTAACAATTGTTAGTGATGCCACAGAGAACCTAGAACGAAACTGGCTCACACATAGAAACGTCCCCGCCCACAAAGCTCCGAGGATACAATATCTAATCGAGCGGGAGATCTCATGACATCTTTGAGGAACAGCTTTACTAGCCTTCGCTTTTGGAAGTAGCGGACTGCACTCGCCGTGATCGCCTATGGTAGACATGATCAAATCGCTGGATGACCCCTCAACGAGGATGTGGTTGTGAAAGAGGGGGGAAGGGGGGCGCTAGAGGCGGAAAACACATTGCCTTAGGACCCAAAATAAGTTCAGATCATTCCGCCGGGTCCGTATGCTACTCGGGTGAGTTATTAAAGAATGATTACGGTACGGTTGATACCACTGGCACTTCTTCGTGTGATGCTGTTCCTGTCGCCCGGCACCCGGGCTTGCGAGTAAGCTGCCGCTCGCTCTGCTTGGTGCCATTACGGGAGGCCTTGACAGGCAATGGCAAAGTTCTCCTAAGGTTGTGCTGGTATCGAACAGCTTCGTTTTGCAGCCTCCGATAAGAACGTGCATGCCAGTGTTAGCTTCGAGACTCGAGGCAGGAACCGCTCGATATACCAACTTGAACTTGCTTCTTGAATGTTTCAAGTTACCGGGAATTATGTAAATTTAACACGTGAAAGATAAGGACGTGATGAAACGTAACTCGTTAAGTCGCATCGAAACGACAAGGGGGTTCATCCACTGGCAGATTCCGAGCGTAGAACTCTATTCTCGATTCAGGAGTACTGGTCAGTTCATCCCGAAATAGTTCAAGCGTTGGCATCTGTTATGCATGTTATGCACAATCGGCCACAATTGGTGGGAAACGAATAAGCCAGTGTCGAAAATGCACGAGAGCCGCAGATCAGGCATCTGTCGAAACACAAGAATGACCATACGATTAGTAGTCGAACTTCAACTTGATGCATACCACTAAGAGCAATTGGATGTAAGTGTAACATCTACAGCGCTCGATGGTATTCATTCCCCCATCCACGGCAATCTAGTCATGATCGTTCAGCATTCACTAGCATTCGTAATCGGAACTTACGCATGGCCCTGGGAAAATCAACATCAAGTGAAGTACTTTAGTGGATTATGATGAATGTTATATATACCAGTTATCAAGGCCTTTGAGCATTCACGTTTGGCCGCTATCGAATTTAGGTCTCGACACAGCAATCAAAGGTCATGTCTAAGCACTCACTCATCGGCATGAGGATGGGACCAGGTGCATATGAATCGGTAATGCTGTATTTGCCAGGTGCCACGTGTCTCCAGAAGCCGGTCACTGATGATTTCCATCTCCTCCCGCACGCAAGTGAGGCGAACCTGCCCGTCCGTGCTTTGCTGAGGGATAGCAAGCAAACGAATATTATGTGAACTTGAAGTCGCCTCCAAGTCTTCCCTGCATAGCTGAAGCGCAGTCGTCGTAGGACGTAGAAAGAAATGACAAAGTCTGGGACTTTGCGATCCGAATTAGTTGTACCATAGTAACCTGCTGCATGCCAGTGGATGGGAAGAACTGCAAGTTTTTGGCCCGTTTTGACACCCGAAGGTCCGTCGCAGACAGTTTCAAAGTTACGTCCCGATGAGTCTGTGGTTTACCTGTCAATAAACTCAAAATTTGTCATCGACGTAGCATGTAGTATTACGGGCGCAGAGGCCCACCAATTTGTCAATGCGCCACCGTGGCGGCAGGGTTGGTACAACGTTCCCGAACACGGCCTCAAGAATAGAGCATGAACTACATATTTTGACCCCGTCACGATTACCAATGCATCGCATCTATGTCTGCTAGCATTGAGAAAAACGACAGGCCCCGAATGTGCCAAGGAAGAAGCTGACTGATCGTGTTCAGGAGCAGGAATCGCTCAAAATCAGGTAGGGTGCGCATTTCTCCAAGAAGCAAGTGCATGGTAAGTTGTCTGACCGGTTTCCAAAACAACTCCGAGATCCATCATATAGGAGTTGTTTATGAACTCACCGATCTCAGCTTTGTCCCAACCACGCCCTTTGAAACCGAGCAACGGGTTCAAAGGTCGTCGACAGGAGTGCGAAGTTGTGGGGGCTGCCAGTGGCTCGGACTCGGCTCCACACGATGGAGTGACGCGCCACTAGATAACAAATTCAGGCAGATGGTGCCAGTGGCGTCCAGAGCAACAGAGGTGGGGTCACACGCTAGGATAATGATCGTGTAAAGATATCCCTGTCCACGCCAATTGGGGAACAAGAATATGATCGATAGTAACCGAGTATGTATCTAGGAGAGTGACTGTGTAGGATAGAGTTACTTGAATTGACTTCACGCATGAATTCGACGGCGAAGTGCCAGTGAGAGTGGTAAAGTAGTCTGGTAGTTGATAATTATCAACACGAAAGGGAGGGAGATCAGTGGTCTTTAACACAGGCCAATCGGCATCTGCTTGGAAGGCCTATTGTTCCCAGAGCTTCTGGTGTATTAAAATGATGGGCTGCGTCTGGGCTTAGGGATTTTGTCGAAAGTTCCAATTTCTTCCAAGTCACGGTCCACTCTATTCATGTTCTGGGCAGAATGGCTATAGCGCTGAAGTCCTTCGCGTCTCGGTGCTCGAATACGAATGTCTCCTGCCCTGCGTCTTCGTTTTGCAACGTGCCTATCAAGATTCTTCAACACACTGGAAGAGGAACTACCTTGCTCTTAATTGCTGTAGTCCTACAGACAGGATGGTACAAAGGGCTATGGTCACTGGTGCGAGGACTGTGCAAGGCGATCGGGATGTCGAGCTGTCATCTTGCTTGCGGTGTCCGTCAGGTACTCGTCCCAGAATGTCAAAGTCTGCAAAGCCGCAGCTAAAGGCAAATAGGAGAAGGCGCGCCGGGGAGGTGTGATTTTGACCTTGCCAAGGATCTTGTCAGGGGGCTGCCACTACCCTGACCGCTTCCCTTTCGAACAAAGCTGTGGAAGTAGCTACCAGTGCGCCTACTACTTATAGGGAGTTGGCCAGGCACCGTACTTGTACAGGTGATCCGGCAGCAAGGGGTGGTGTGACACCGATCGGGGTATGGGGAGGCCTCCTGAACGCCATCAGGCCCCGGTTCTCTGACCCAAGCTGCATGGCCAAAGCAGGACCTCCCTCCTGCCGATCCACTTTGTCGCAATCAGGTAATCCGTCCTCGTCGTGAATCGGGATATTAGTAGACTCCATTCGAAGGGGTCGTAAAATGCTCGACCGAAGAGGATCCACAAGTATGGGGTTTCTGCAGGAGAGTTTCCGGATCATTGATGGTTCCGAGTCCAGTCATGGCAGGCTACCGTGAAAGGTGATGGAATGTACACTGTCAATCTGGCGCATGATCACGGATCTTGCCAATACCTCGCCCCAATGGGATTGAATCACCATGGTCAAGTGATATGATGGCGCAGCCTGTGTCCGCCGTTGTCATTTTGTCAGTGTGAATCGGAGCCGCGATCAGGTGGAGTCGGCTTTTGTCGGCTGACATTTCGATCTTAATCCTCAGCTTCAAGTTGAACCGAAAAGCTTACTTAAATGAGCATGCTTCTAACGATTCTCATGATCATACTAGTAGACCTTCCTTGCCTTGTCTGGTACACCCTTGAATGGCACGATTTGAACACGCCTTTTTATTTCCACCAACGACTGAATCTGATACACCCAGAATGTCACCCAATGTCGAGATACGTGTGAGACCTCGGGCCTCGGCAGACCCGGCTACCTACGCTACCACGTTGACATCAATCCGAAGTGCGGCCAATCCATTCTTATGGCATTCTCCGTTGCGGCGTTTACGACGAGAGTCACCACCTTCCATTTTTTTTACCCTCTCTTGTCGTGCCCTGCGCCCTGGGACCTTATTAAGGCATCGATAGTAGCAAGATCCTTCCCTCACTGGACCCGACACGCTTGCGCAAATTGTGAAACAAAGACTTGACATCCTCTGACGTGACACTTCATGACGACCCACGATGATACCGAGCGTAGTCCGCTCCTTGCAAAGGCTGGCAAGACATGCAGAGACCGCCCACTCGAATGTCACGAAATCTCGTGCACAACACGTTATGGTATCATCGCTGCGTTGTGGGCGGGGACGTTTCTCTGTGTGAGTTCTATTTAGTCACCCCGTCTAGGTCTCATTGTTGACTGGTTCCAGAATCTCAACTGTACGTGTTGTACTTGAGGGTTCGTCATGCCATGCACTAACCATTTGAACCGTTCTCCAGTAACGATGGTGGCTACGTGTAGGTCGCGTGACACTTTTAGACTGTGTTCATTTCTGATCTTACGCTTTACAGTGTTGCCATCGATCACATCCGAATTCAAGGAATCCAATCAAGCCAGCTGGATCGGTACCTCGTACGTCTCAAGTCCCATCTCCATACACCCACTCAGCCATCAACACATACATTAGATATCTTTTGTCTACTTGCACCTTCACGCCTCTCTATGGGCGGCTTTGTACCATTCTCGGCAGACGCGCGGCCTGCCAAACTGCGTTGCTTGCCACTGCCGTCGGTACGTTTCTCTGTGGGATATCCGGAGGTATGGTCGAATTGACCGTCGCACGGTTCGTACGTACGCTTTTATATCTCCCCTCTTCCTCCCTTTCGTTTCACACTGATCCGGATACCTGAAACTTGATGCCGTCCTCTAGATTGCGGGTATGGGTGGTGGTGCCGTGCAATTGCTCGCCATGTAAGTTCACTAGCTGTCTGGACAATCCAAACCTCATCTATACTCTTACCCAGGATCGTCACCGCGGACATGTACAGTATACGAGTACGTGGAGGGCATTTCGCACATGCGTGTTATTCATGATGCATCGTTGTTCAGGAACGTGGGATGCCGCAAGCGTTCAACAACATTTCTCAAGGCGTGAGTTCGCACTTGCCTGTGATTCCACAACGTTTCTGACTTGTTGATGTAGCTCGGCTTGGGTCTTGGCGGACCAATGGGTGGCATTTTGAGTGATTTGTACGTCTTCCCTCGTCGACGATGTTGTTTGTTCCACGAGGGCTCAAACGATAATGGAGGTTTGGATGGCGTATTGCGTTTTTATGTCAGGTACCGCTCTTTGCGCTGGTGATGATCCTCATCACGAAGACGCTCCACTACGTGACGCCAGTGAGTCCTTACTCTGTCGACTCGGTATGGGCTGCTTCAATCAATGCATTGTTTGACAGGGTCAGGGTCAGAGTACGAGAGAAGTTTTATCTAGGATCGACTTTGGTGGTTGTATTACCCTCTTCCTCATGGTCAGTATAAATTTCCTCTGTGGCTCGTACTCGCATGACACAGTTTACCCTAGATCGGATCATCCCTCACATGGCTTAGCATGAAATTCAACGAAGATCTTCCTGTGCGTCGTTTCCTCCATCGTCTCACACTTCCTCACATCTCCCTAGTGGACAGATACCCAAGTCATCGTTCCCCTCTCACTCTCCCTTCTCTTTCTTGTCCTCTTTCTTGTCTTTGAATGCATCATCGCACCCGAACCTGTGCTCCCCCCATGTTTGTTGCGTGAAAAGGTGCCTCTCCTAGTTGGGTTGAGCAACTATTTCGTCTCGGTGTGCAATTTCGCGGTCATGTATTTCATCCCGCTGTGGTTCCAGACGGTGCCTCTCGACAGCGCGTCCATTGCGGGTACGTAATCCATCTTGCAGGCGTGGTTTGGGTATGCCCATGACTTTGATTTCGTGTAGGTCTACATTTACTTCCGGATAGTCTTGCCATGGGTCTCGGTTCGTTGTTCTCCGGGTATGCCACATTCCCGTTTCTCTCCATTTTGCACTTGACTTTGCCGTGTTACTTACCACAGCTGGCTCATGCACCGAACGGGCAAATACAAAACCATTAATCTCGTCTTTGGAATATTCCCATTGTGCGGCCTCATCCCTATCATCTTCATGCGCGAAGACTCGGGGTTCGTGCAAAAGTGGCTCAGCGTCGTTCCGATTGGGTTCGGAAATGCAGTGGTGTTTCAGACGGTGTTAAGTAAGTCTTTATACGCAGCTAGGTGTGTTGACGAGTCGCTGATGGCTTCGTTTGGGAATAGTCGCGTTGCAGGCGCACTTGTCCGGTACGTATATGGACCAGGCGCGGAAATAGAAAAATCTGACGTGGGTGTGCCTCGACAAGAATCACAGATGGCGTTTGGAACAGCTTTCGGACAGCTCTTTCGAGGCCTCGGCGAGTGCTTTCTTCTCGTAACCGTAGGATTCCTCTGATGTGATGTGTGTGCACCATACATACAGGTCAGACCTCTGGTGTTGCCCTCGCCTCGGCCGTGTTCCAGTTCCGCCTCGACGCCGAACTCCATCACCGTATCCACGTCCCTGGTGCTGAAAAGGTGCGTGCAATCGCTTTTCTGCCTGTTCACTCGCCTGATCACGCCGCTCGTCATCCCATTTTTTCACGATCATAGATCATCACCGACATCCGACACTCGCTCAGCCTCGTCACCACCCTCCCCGAGCCACTCCAACGTTTGGCGCGCGATGCGTACGCGGCGAGCTTGAAGACGGTATTTGTCGTCGCGGCGTGCTCCACGTTGATGGCATATCTCGTTAGATTACCTGTGCGTCTTTTTTCGTCGTCCAGTTTTCTTTTCGGGTCTCCTGACGTGATTGCTCGTGGCAGATCCCGGAAAAGACGATGGAGGCACATGAAGAAGAGTGCGCAGCCTCCGAATCTGGGACGGATGATGATCACGGGTGTAATGCATCGCCCAGGCGGTGATGCAAATTGTGCATGCACAGCAAATGCAAGGTGCCGTCGGGCTAGTCTCTTTCGCTTCCCGGCGGCGTCGGTCAGAGAAGACCGACTCGCCTTTAATAAAGCAGTCCCGTGGAAACGAGTTGTAGCATATCCACGGACTATTATACGACACGGACGCCAAGGGAAAAGATCCATTGGCCATGTATGTATATCTCTATCTCAAATACAGCACACAGTTGGGACGGACGCAAAGTGCTGCCATGCAAGTTTATATTCAGGGCCGTCACACCCAGTGCTGAAGGGTACTCCTTTTTGTTTCTATTGTACCGCAGTCGGCTCTGTTTCTTTTTCGCTTTCCCTCGAGCCGAGTAACTACTACCGCAAAAACTACAAGGACTCGAAGGTTTTGTACACTGACCGCAAATTTACCCTGAACTTTCAGCGCCTTCCGGTGGAGCTGGTCTACAGAGCCTTTGGCGTCGATACTCCTCTAATATTAGACCACTGGGATGGGGCCGGTGCACTGACCTCTGCCAATAATTTCATGCCCATTCCGTAACGCACAGGGATGATACCGTGACAACAGTGTTGGGGATAAAAAACCTGGGCTCAGGATTATTTTGCGGTCAATCTTGACATTACCTGCGATACCTCCCCTTTTACACCAACATGCCACTCACCTCGTTCTCTCGCCTCTTGGCGATCACCACGTTGATCATTGTCTCGCAACTTGTGGTTGCCTCTCCTGTTCCAGATGACCTCGAATCTGCATGTGAGTATCGACCAGTTTATAAAAGGAGTTTCTCCGACGAACGCATTTTCCCAAAAAAAAAAAAAAAAAAAAAAGTAAGCGACGGTCTCGAGTCTGACGCATCCGCCCTGGGGTGGTTTTG
>JBBPRT010000087.1:0-25597 GCA_038093175.1 Boletus hoseneyae
GTCACGTGCAAGGTCACGTGACGAGGAAGAGCAGAATGTCACGTGATCCAAAAAGGAGCAAGTCAGATGAGTTGGTCACGTGACTGTGAAAGTGAAAACGACTAAGTCCGATAAGATGAAGAAAATTAAAGGTACGCAGCGTAAGGTCCTGAACTATAACATCATGTGGTTCCCACGGTCACGTGCAGAGGTCACATGACGAAGAAGAGTGGAATGTCACGTGATCAGAAAGAGGGGTAAGTCATGTGACTAGGTCACATGACTGCAAAAGTGAAAATATGGTTAAGTGTGATGAATGAAAGAAAACGAAAACGTAGTGTGAGGGTCCTAAACTATAACAATATCTGGAATCAATCTAAATGTCAACTATGAGATCAATCCTAGAGATGCAATATCAACACATACATTCCATGCAATATGAGCAGTCAGTCGAAAAGGTAAGTGTTATAGTTCTAGATCTCATGCTACGTTTTTCACTTCTTTCATCTCATCGTACTTAGCAACTTTTCATTTTCGCAGTCACATGACCTAGTCACATGACTTGACCCCTTTTTAGGATCACGTGACATTCCGCTCTTCTTCATCACGTGACTTCACACGTGACCATGAGACAACACGTGACTCGAGTCTAGACCCGGTCCAGACTCTCGTCTTATCTATGATGTCACGCCTCACGGTTACCTTGCATTTCCCTCATGTTTCCTTATCATTGACTTTCCCTTGCCAGCCCTCAAGTATTTAGGACTCAGACGACCTACCCTAAACCACCTTAGTATCATATATATACCGTCCCCTCTCGTCGTCTTTTCCTTAGTCCTATTCACTTGTCTACTCTCCCTTGGGGGCCTGGACTCTTGTTTACTACTCTATTCCTACCCATTGCAATTCACGCCGAACTCATCCTCGACAACAGATGCTCCATTTGATTACTGTCATTGTACCCATCAGCAACTTACACCTTGTCATTCACGTCAAAGCCGATCTCGTTGCTCGTCGTCTCCTCGTCACCGTCTTCCTCCTTGAACGTATCTTTCCAATTGTCCTCCTCTGAGTCATCACTTGTCATCCTAAGTTAGGATTAACTCGTTCAGGTTTCCATCCGGTTTCAGTAAGCAGGTCACATTCACAACCATCAGAGAAGCTAAAAGAAAGAATTGCAGTGCTTGTTCAACAATGCCAGCACAAAAGACAGAAGGGCAAAAAAAAAATCATGAATGTAGACAACTGGCAGTGTATCAGCCTCAATGGTGACAAAGCAGAAGACAGCGGTGACAAAGCAGAGGACAGCAGCAACAAAGCAGAGGACAGTAGCAACAGCAACAAAGCAGAGAATGCAGTAGCAAAGGGTAGGCCACAGCCTAATCACCTTCACTACTGTGAATTATGTGGGGATGATGGTGGTTGGGGAAGAAGAGTGGTTCAGTATATAAAGTCCACATGACATTAGATAACAAGCAATAAAAAACAATGTGTTGTACTCACCATCGGTATCCGGGGTCCCTCAGTGACATGATGCTGGTACCTTGCAGCTGTTAGCCGATAAAACCCCGGAGTGGTAACAAGCGGCACAACACTCCAAGGACTCTGATTGGACTAGAGCATCCGCTCATTCAAATTTGAGCACTCATCGAGCGCTTAGGGAATCCCGATGAAGGACAAATCCGTACATGTCCTTGAACACTCAGCATGGTTCACATGCGAATAAAGTCATGAAGGTACCTCTGCCATTATTTCTCTACCAGGCTCACATTTGTCGCAGGATGTTGAGAGGATACGTTACGGCACGCGGAGATAGCGAGCCATAGAAATAGACCATTCTGTAATTTCGCTGACCATAACCTCCGCGCCGCATCAGAAAATACGTTTCTTGGCTGTGCGGCCCGAGATTGATACCAAAAGTGTGTCCCGGCACACACAAAAGACTGTGGGCATATACATAAGTGCCTGCTTTTCACCTCCCAAATTTTTCTCGAGCTGATGTCTATCGCCAAAGGGGTTGCTCTCATAACTGGTTCTGCCCAGGGAATTGGGCGTGGCATCGCACTTCGTCTTGCTAGGGATGGATTTGACATCGCCCTCAATGACATCCCATCTAAGCGTGATCAGCTACGTGCTGTCGCCAGTGATATCGAGAAAATTGGTCGAAGGACGCATTTGGTCCCCGCAGACGTCTCTGTCGAAGAGGAGGTCAAGGGAATGGTACAGGGTGTTGCTGAAGAACTTGGGGGCCTGGATGTCGTGAGTACCCTACACGGCACTCCCGCCGAGTCTGTTCCTAACCCACCCCCCCAGATGGTAGCCAATGCAGGGATCGGTAAACTATCGAGCATTGTCTCCAGTAAGCTAGTACACTCGCTGACTTTCCGTGGCTTGGACTGAGACGGTGCTGTTTGTAGCTGGACTCGATGACTGGGAACATGTCATGGCCATCAATGCGCGTGGAACTTTCTTGTGCTATAAATATGCAGCAATACAAATGATAGCACAAGGACGTGGAGGGCGCATTATTGGCGCAAGTTCTGTCGCTGGAAAGTCTGCTGGGGCCTTACTTTCCGCGTATTCTGCAAGCAAATTTGCTATCAGAGGCCTGACACAATCTGCCGGTGAGAATCATTTATTTATTGTCTTGTTATTGAGTGACCGTGACGTGTGACGGCCCATCAGCGCTGGAACTTGGGCGATACAACATCACAGTGAATTCATATGCTCCCGGTCTTGTTCAAACCCCGATGGGTACGTCGGTATGGTGTACATGTGCTGATTTTGGGTTAATATCTGGGTAGCGGCCGGTCTTGCGGAACTGCTCAGTGGAGAACGGGAGCTTGAGACGCCGGACAAAGACTTGCTCAAACGGGGTCAAAGCGTAAGTTGGTTGTTCCACCCCACGCAATTGAATACCTTTCACTGCTCTGATCGTCTTCCTACACAACTGGCAGTTCGTGAACATGAGACCCATCAAACATAATGGTCAGCCAGAAGACATTGCAAGTATCGTGAGTTATCTTGCGTCGAAGGAGGCGCACTTTATCACTGGCGAGTATCTGTTTATTTCTTCCATTTTCATCTGCTGACCTTTATGCGACCAGGGCAATCCGTATGTTTCAACATTTCTGTTCAGCTCCGACTTGAAATAGTATACTTAACGAACTTACAACAGATTTCTGTCGACGGTGGAATCCTGATGTCCTGACATGAATTATTGGAGGAGAGCTAACGACCGACTAGTAAGTCAATCGAATGTAGTTACCCGTCCGACAGAGTGTTCGGCTTGTAGGATAGACTGAAGGGTATTACTTCGAGGCACCGTCCACAATGTATCAGAAATGCATAGAACGAGGTATTTTACTCGCCGATCCAGACACTCCACCACACATGCAACTTGAAGACCACCGTTAGCCAACATCAATGTGCCAATATTCTAACCATTGTCGTCTCCTTCACTGACATAGTCAGCTATATACATTCCCTTCGAGAACTTCCGTTCCCTCCATGCTGTCGAGCTACCCTCCTGCCTCATGCCGTTCGAGAACATCGGATCTGCATCAATGTCAATGTCATTAAGAGAAATGGTCTCTGGACCTGCAAGAATATCCTCGGAGGCGGTCGAAAGTGTGGTAGGTAACCAGGTGAAGTTAACGAAATTTCACGCCACCAACATTGATACATCATAATGTATTGATACTGTACCTGGTTCGTTTCTCATGTACGCAGATCATGATGGTTAGTACGAATACCCAAGTAGGAATAGAATACATGTCTTCACTCGAGTGGCTGTGTCTCGGCATCTCTCTCTCTGCTGCTCTCCCACCAGCCAGCCTACCAGCCACGCGCACCGACCTTTTCCTTTCTTTTCACCCGCCCACCACACCCTGTGATTCCTCCAACGTCGTGGCGACGTCTCGGAATCGCCTCGCCAGACCCTTGCTGCCGCGTTCTCTGGCAACCATTCACCCACGACCAGCTGCGTGCGAGGCCTTTCCCAGCCCGCCCACGCAGCTGACGCTCGGGACCCCAGGTTCTCACAGATCGCGGCCGGAAGGTGCTTCGTCGCACACCTACTCTGCCTTTTCTCTCTCTCTGCACACGAGTCACATAACGATGAGCAAAGATTATCACTTACGAAAACCCAAAGATTCATTGGAACTTGCACCGAACCGCCTCTAAGTGGACAGTAGACAACTCTGACTTGTAAACCCGTATTGTGAAGTGCCACAAAATTTCTCTCCGTGAACCTCAGACACCCTGGAGCATGTTCTGCCAGGCTAGTTTCGGACCCCCTGCCAGTTACCAGGCAGCGCGGCCGGTTTCGCCGCGCCATACTGCTGAGACTCTCCGTCATACAGCCAACCAAACGATCAGTTGATTGCGTTACCCGCCTTTCACCTTTCAAATTTTTCTCGAGCCCATGCCCGTCGCCAAAGGGATCGCTCTCATCACTGGTTCTGCCCAGGGAATTGGGCGTGGTATCGCACTCCGTCTTGCTAGGGATGGATTTGACATCGCCCTCAATGACATCCCATCTAAGCGTGATCAGCTACGTGCTGTCGCCAGTGACATCGAGAAAATCGGTCAAAGAACGCAATTGGTCCCCGCAGACGTCTCCGTCGAAGAGGAGGTCAAGGGAATGGTACAGGGTGTTGCTGAAGAACTTGGGGGGCTGGATGTCGTGAGTGCCCTACACAGCACTCCCATCGAGTCTGTCCCTAACCCAGCCCTTCAGATGGTAGCCAATGCAGGGGTCGGTAAACTATCGAACATTCTCTCCAGTAAGCTAGTACACTCGCTGACTTTCCGTGGCTCGAACTGAGACGATACTGTTTGTAGCTGGAGTCGACGAGTGGGAACGAATGATGGCTATCAATGCACGCGGAACTTTCTTGTGTTATAAATATGCAGCAGTACAAATGATAGCACAAGAACGTGGAGGGCGCATTATCGGCGCGAGTTCCGTTCGTGGAAAGTCTGCTGGGGCCTTACTTTCCGCGTATTCTGCAAGCAAATTTGCTATCAGAGGCCTGACACAATCTGCTGGCAAGAATCACATTTATTTATTGTCTTGTTGTTGACTGACCGTGACGGCTTCAGCGCTGGAACTTGGACGATACAACATCACTGTGAATTCATATGCTCCTGGTCTTATTAAAACCCCACTGAGTACGTCCTATGGTGTACTTGTGCTGATTTGTGTTAATATCTGGACAGCGGCCGCCTTTGCGGAATGGGTCGGTGGAGAACGAGGGCTGGAGACATTGGATAAAGAATTGCGCAAACAGAGTCAAGACGTAAGTACCTTGCAATGTTCTTATCGTCTCCCCACACAACCGGCAGTCTGTGAGGATGAGACCCATCAAACACGATGGTCAGCCAGAAGACATCGCAAGCATCGTGAGTTACCTTGCATCGAAGGAGGCACACTTTATCACTGGCGAGTATCTTTTCGTTTCCTCCATTCCAATCTGTTGACCTTTATTTGATTAGGGCAATGTGTATGTTTCAATACTATCTCTAGCATTTCTGTCCAACTGACCCGACTTGGAATAATATACTTAATAAACCCACAACAGATTACTGTCGACGGAGGTATCCTTATGTCCTGAGATGAATTATTGCAGCGCCTGGGGCCCTAACGATCGACCTGTAAGTCAATTGAATGTAGTTATCTGTCTGACAATGTGTTTGGCTTGTAGGGTAGGATGAAGTGTATTCACCGTGACGATGTTAACAATAACCTTGAGAAACTGTCGACAATCTATCAGGAATGCATTGAACACTCAGGTGTTTTACTCACCGATCCAGACACTCTACCACATGGGTTGTGCCTTTCGAGTTCAAGTTCAACCAAGGCGGAGGATGACCCCCAGGCGTCTCTCTCCCAATGTTTCGTTACGGCAACGGAACCACTTAGGGCAATCCGCGTCTGCTCTCCAAGAGTGTGGGACGAGTGTTGGACTTGCATGATCGAGTGAATTTTCGGTTCCTAATGAAATGGTGGTGCCACTACTCTCACTCGAATGGATTCAAAAACCACATTGAGTATGAAGTCGGTCAAAAAGAAGTTGGTACCGAGTCCGGCGTAACAACGATGTAACCCAAGTAAGCCAGTACAATGGCTATAGCCTGAGTTCGAGGGTTGCCAGTTCCCACGCCCATCCCTCCGATACCTCTATGTCATCGTCGCGGTCAGCTGAGACAACATACGAAACTCAAAATGACCAGCGTCTCGATGAACTTCATTCGAAAATAAGAACTTTACGAGGCGTATGGATCTTCCTATGAGAAGCGAACGCCCGCTGATACGTCCTACAAGGTCACCACAGACATTTATGATGACGCCGAGCGCCAGAACCTAACCTTAAACGACACTGTAAGTATGAGCCATTCAACTTGTTCATTCTGTTTCTCATGACGTTTGAATAGGGCAACGCGTTCTCAAGCTTTACCTCTCAACTTTCCCACTCCTCGCGCCGAGCTGCGCAAGCCTTTGGTCTCGCTGGCGCTGGTAGTGTCCGTCAGACACGTATCATAATGTACATTGTCTGCGGTTCCCTTGCCTTGTGGCTTCTCTGGAGGCTGAAAGGCCACTGGTGGGGTTCAGGCGATGGGGTTTAAACGGTATTTGTGCGTGATTTTGGTCGTAAATCCTGTTCGCTGCGTTGATGACTTGATGGGGAAGACACTCCGAAACAATATACACTATACATGTAATACTGGATCCCATGCTGACATCTATTCCCTGGTTAAGTTACCTTCATCTTTTTATGCCACGCAAGTGGTGACGTTCTTGTGACCGAATAGTGGCCTTATAAGGCCATTTGGTTCTTGTGGTTGCTAATAGCATTGCGCCCGTCGTGACTCGTATCGCCTTTACGCCAACTGGTTTAGGTGACATTTCAGTCTGTGGCAGTTCAGGTGTTGCCCTTAGCCCCGTTTTGTCTGTCAATCACACCTCCGATTCAAACGGATTTGTTTGATATATCACTTCCGACGGGGCAAATCAGATCGCTTCGCATACAATGTTTGAACGATCATCCTCACTTTGTGCGGGCGGGTGACGGGGCAAGGTAACTTCCACGATTGCTAACATCTTTTTTCTACCAGCGTTTGACGAATGGAGCCGCGAGGTTGTCATGGGAAACTGTTACGACACGGGGACTAGCATGGCCCAACTAGTTCGTGTTGTCATCTTGTGATTTTGCTGATAATGGCCCCATGGACTTTTGATATGCACTCTATTGCCCGCGGAAATCCCGGAGAATGTGCGAGAGAATAACGACTGCTTGTGGTCGGCAGGAGACACGTCTAGCTTGTAGACGGTATCACCATCATTCGAAAGGTTATCATGAGATTCAAGAGCATTTCACCTGAAGGCGGTTCGCGCACACGTTGTATAACGTTCTGCGGATTGATGTGAGTTAATATATCTTTTTCCTTGGCAAATTGATACCGAAGATTTATCTTTCTTTGTATCCTGCTCTCGCAGTGGCTAGACATATATGTATAGTCGACGAAGCGACCAATCGAGTGCATCACCCGTTTTCGACCCATTCTCTCGTCCCCATGGCTATCGCCAAAGGAATCGCTCTCATCACTGGTTCTGCCCAAGGAATTGGGCGTGGCATCGCACTTCGTCTCGCTAGGGATGGGTTCGACATCGCCCTCAATGACATCCCGTCTAAGCGTGATCAGCTACATGCTGTCGCCAGTGACATCGAGAAAATTGGTCGAAGGACGCAATTGGTCCCCGCAGACATCTCCGTCGAAGGGGAGGTCAAAGGAATGGTACAGAGCGTTACGACAGAGCTTGGGGCCCTGAATGTTGTGAGCACCCCACCCAGTACCCCTTTCGAGTCTGTTCCCAAGAGTGGCCTCTATAGATGGTAGCAAACGCGGGGGTCGGTCCGCTATCAGACTTTCTCTCCAGTAAGATTTTACACTCGTCCAGCGACTTTCTGGAGCCCGGACTGAGACGATGCCGTTTGTAGCTGGACTGGATGACTGGGAACGTGTCATGGCCATCAATGCGCGTGGGACTTTCTTGTGCTATAAATATGCAGCAATACAAATGATAGCACAAGGACGTGGCGGGCGCATTATCGGTGCAAGTTCTGTTGCTGGAAAGTACGGCCAGCCTTTAGCTTCCGCGTATACTGCAAGCAAATTCGCTATCAGGGGCCTGACACAAACTGCCGGTAAGAGTCGTAAATTTACGGACTGCCTTGTTCTCGATTGAGACTCTGACGGCATCAGCGCTCGAACTTGGGCGATACAATATCACGGTGAATTCGTATGCTCCCGGTGTTATTGACACACCAATGAGTACGTGTCAGCTCGATGTCTTGTTACTGAATCAGGGTTAACGTCTGGCCAGCGGCCACAATGTTAGCACCAGGTGGAGTGATGGAGACACTAGATCAGGAATCGGTCAAATGGTGTATGAACGTAAGTTTCTCATCTCATCCAGCGCAACCTCTCTCGTTCCACCAATCATATTTACCACCTTTGGTAGCACTTGACCAGGAGACCCATCAAACATAATGGTCAACCCGAAGACATTGCAAGCATCGTGAGTTATCTTGCCTCGAAGGAGTCACATTTTATTACTGGCAAGTATCCGTCCGTTCCCCTTTTCTTGTGTATCTAATGAGATTTATTTGTCACAGGACAATGTGTAAGTTTCACTACGTTTGTTGCGCTGGACTTGATCTGGATAGCGAACTCAATAAACCTACAACAGATTGCTGTTGATGGAGGAGTAACTTTGTCCTGAGATGAGTTGCAGGCAGGTAGATTTTTGGAAAGCTACACACGAGATGTTATGCTAACCATGGTTTGGAGATTGGTTGAACTGAACTTCAAGGAACAGTAAAGAATACTAGCAATCTTATAAATACTAGTCTTGTACTTCATCATCTTGCACCGTGAGGTGTCCAGGCCATCGCAGTGGGGGAGTCCGAGCAGTGCAGAGCATTTCGTGGAGTATAGTCTGTGCGATGGAGAGGGCTGTTCATTTCGACTGCTGCATCCGCCAGGCACCCCTCTCCGAGGATCAGGGTTGTGTACAGTATGCACAGCGACGAGTAAGAGGGCGGTAGGGCATACAGTTTCGGGCCTGCGAAAGCTCTCGTCAGGGGGGTTAACAGGGGAGTTGGAATGCAGCTCGACCCTCCGCGAGACTGGTCTGTGTAGACGGGAGGTATTGGCGAAAGTTAGTAATGATCTGAAAATAGGTATGCCCAGAGACCAACCGGGCTACCAGGACCTTTCGAGTCCCATCAGCACCTTCTCGTTCCCATGCGTTATCACGCCGGCTAGTTCCCCAAGTCATCCCAATTTGGATTCGATGAGCAGCAACTGCATTGATATCAGGAGTGTTATGATACTCTCACCATGGACAGATTTGAACAATTTATGATCAAGAGAATTCGACTTCTTACTTGATGCACATAATATCAGCTAATATTCATTTCGGTAATTTAGGACCCGCTATTGTCCCCAGAGAGTATAAAGACGCCTGGAACCACCAATCGCAACGTTATCTTTTTCACTCGCCCTCAAGAGTTGATGTGTTCCACCAAAGGGATCGCACTTATCACCGGGTCAGCCCAGGGTCTCGGACGTAGTATCGCACTTCGTCTGGCTAGTGATGGGTTTGATATCGGTCTGAACGACACCTCGTCCAAACGTGATCAGTTGCGTGCTGTCGCGGATGAGATTGAGCAGATCGGTCGGAGGACGTTGTTGGTACCGGCTGATGTTACCGTGGACGAGGAGGTCAAAAGAATGGTGCAAGACGTTGTCAAGGAACTCGGGGGTCTGGACGTCGTGAGTATCGATTCCGTGATACCCGCCGCCGACTGAGTGTATTCTGATGTACTCTCTTCGCAGATGGTGGCGAACGCAGGGGTCGCAGGATTGTCATCCTTGTGCAATAGTAGGCGCTGCTCGTGAAGCTCCTGCCACCCGAAATGACTCAATGGTGCTTTGTAGCCGAATTGGCCGAATGGGAGCGGGTTATGGCCGTCAATGCACGTGGCCCTTTCTTGTGCTACAAGTATGCAGCACAGCAGATGATCAAGCAAGGCCGCGGAGGGCGGATCATTGGTGCCAGCTCTGTCATTGGGAAGTTGGGACTCCCCATGGCCTCTGCATACTCTGCTAGCAAGTTTGCTGTCAGGGGCCTGACACAAACCGCTGGTAAAGAGTGTGATTTTGTCATCTTGCTCTCAACTGAAATTTCTGATCAAATCAGCGCTGGAACTGGGTCGATACAACATTACTGTGAATTCCTACGCTCCTGGTATTATTAAAACGCCAATGAGTAAGGATCGCAAGGCGTATTATCCTGATATAGGGCTGAATCTGGTCAGCGTCCGGCCTGTTCGATCATGATGGTAACGTGGGGTTCAAGCTTGCGGGAACTGATTCAGAGTTGTTCAGCGAATCTATGAGCGTAAGTTATGCTGTTTCGTACGCGACTATGTCTTCAATGTTCATGCTGCTTGTAGCGCTTAACCACAAGGGTTACCCCGTACGAAGGCAAGCCAGAGGATATCGCAAGCATCGTTAGCTACCTTGCCTCGAAGGACGCACGCTTTATAACTGGTGCGTCACCGTACAGTTTTTTTCCACTTCCGCTTGCTTATCTATATATTGGACTGAATTAGGGCAAAGTGTAAGTTCATTCTTGAAAATGGTCCCGCAGTGGGAATGCTCAACGACTTGATGCAACAGATTACCGTCGATGGAGGATACGTCTTATCTTAATTTGAATCGTGTACGCATAGCACAGGCGCATTGCAGAACTTGGTTGCAAATGAATTGCTGTTTATCCCTCGATGTTTTCACACGTACTTACGTTTTCCAGATACTTGGTGCGCTTGACTAAGCTTGACCGCGACCAAATTTGTACAATATTACGGACCGGAGCTTGGTGCGTCATGATCATGAACTTTAAGGCCCTTTACAGCTAAATTGAACGCTCATAATAGCCCGGTGTGCGAGCAAGCTGTATCTTGGTTCCAGTGCACTGAAATGGACTGTGAGTCATCGAGCGAACTAGACAGGTCATCTCTAACTGTCCTTGAAGCGGCGCTTTCGTCTTGTTTGATAGACAGAAACCTTGGGATGTCCGCTCCCCGAAGAGTCACCAGACGGCATTTTCCGAGTTGCATGTTTTCCATCGAGACGTGGTAGCTTTGAATGATACTCCTCCGATCAGAAGCGTACGCCCGCTGCGTTGCGATCTGATCCACCAGAGGGCGGGAATAGCACTGAAATATCTAGTTGGCGGACTCCTATGAGCGCACAATACTACGAATCGATTCAGAATTTTAATCATCGCGTCCCGTTCAAGTTATAGATACATACTTCAAGTTCGCTGCATCCCACATGTATCAACACAGGTCAAGTCACCAGACCCATTTCCCCACAATCCCCGTAGGTATCACGCCAGCCTGAGGGACTACGACATTTTCATGATTCAACTTCGAGTCTTCGACATGGATTTGTTGGTGGTCTCACTTGCGAAAACATAGTAGATGAGCAGCCTTCCAACATGGAAGGTCACCGATCACAATCGCCTCTTGCATCGTCATACTCGCGTGCGTCCGAGTTCAGGTTGATTGCTATTATATCATCCATGTACAACGTATCCGATCTCCTCGACGTGGCTGTCCGACTTGGTGGGTCTATCTTCTCTTGACTGACGCTTCCTGAGTACACGAACGGGTAGCGGCGGGGTGCCAAATGGATACACTGGGGATACATGAGTGGGTGGGGCAGGAACGGCTGCACATGTCAGTGGCGGGGCTTCACGGACGGACGGGGCGAGACAGTGGGATAAGTGGGTTTGTCAGGGATGTCAGGGGGTCACAAACTTGAAATGCGTTCGAGGTTATCCTCGTAGCCAAGTTCCAGTTCGTTGATAAGGCTGAGACGTTCTCCTGGGTGGAGGAGACCAGCTGGTAGGCCGGCAATTGCCGCACACTACGAGTGGGGCAAACACTGGTTTAGGAAGGCAGTGATCACTTGGACGCAAGTCGGACGAGCTCATTTAGCTCAATGTGAGACTGGCGTAAAGTGACAATAATTTTGTCCAGTCCTCAAACATAGGTGTTACATGCACCGCAGCCTTCTTTCTCCGGGCAAACGCCATCGTTCTTAAAAGTGCCATAGCTTCCTGATGCCCGCCGTGTCCTACCCCAAGTGAGTGTTTCTATTGACGATTTATGACCGACTGGGGGCATATATAAATTCAACCGCAAAACGACCAGCTTGCTGATTACGACGTCTGTCTTCAGCCGCATCTGTAGGAACCATGTCGGACGTCAAAGGGATCGCACTTATCACTGGATCGGCCCAGGGTCTCGGGCGTAGTATCGCACTTCGTCTAGCTAGGGACGGCTTCGATATCGCTTTGAACGACGTCTCTTCTAAACGTGATCAGCTGCGCGCTGTCGCGGATGAGATTGAGAAGATCGGTCGGAGAACGTTGTTGGTGCCTGCAAACGTTACCGTGGACGAAGAGGTCAAAGGAATGGTGCAAGACGTTGCAAGAGAACTCGGTGGCTTGGACGTCGTACGTGCCCGATTGTGCACCAGGTGACGCTTGTTATAAACACCCCCCTAGCTGGTAGCGAATGCCGGAGTCATTGGATTCACATCTTTGATCACCAGTAGGTTATACTCACACACTTCCTGCAGTTTTCGCTGACGTTATGATGTTCCGCAGCCGAAGTAGATGAGTGGGAGCGGGTGATGGCCGTCAATGCACGTGGTCCTTTCTTGTGCTACAAGTATGCAGCACAACAAATGATCAAACAAGGGCGCGGCGGTCGGATTGTTGGCGCTAGTTCCATCTCTGGAAAGCTAGGAAAATCTTTGCTTGCTGCGTATAGTGCTAGCAAGTTTGCTGTCAGAGGACTTACACAAACTGCTGGTAAGGAGCCCATTTTTCCTTCTCGCTCTTCACTGAGACTTGGAAATCAGCTATGGAACTTGGAAAATACAACATTACGGTGAATTCTTATGCTCCTGGCACCATCAGCACGTCAATGAGTAAGCATTGACAAAGTGTCTTTTCCCTAAATGTGACTCAACTCGGACAGCGGCCGACGTCTTAAACCTTGATGGAGACTTTGCAAAGGCTGATTCGGATGCACTTGACTTGTGGAAGAATGTGAGTCATTCGTCTCCCCCTTGTCAGTGTACAAATTGATTTTCTTTTGTTTGTAGCGCGCAGCCGCGAAAGCCCTCAAATATGATGGTCAGCCGGAGAATATTGCAAGTATCGTCAGTTACCTCGTTTCGAAGGAAGCACACTTCATTACCGGCAAGTGTTTGTTCATTTCACCTTCATGTTGACTTGCTTATCTTTCGGGTTGTACCAGGGCAAAGTGTAAGTTCCCGTCTTTTTCTTTTCCTCGAATCGATGAATTGATTGCTGGGATGACATACTGAACAAATGTGGCATAGATCACCGTCGATGGAGGGATCGTCTTGTCTTGATTTGAGTCGGGGGAATGGGTGCGATACAGAATCATTTGTAAACGAACTAATGTTCATCCCTCGACTCATCCCACAGGTGTTCTAAACCGTGTACTTCTTATTTCTTGCTAGTAGCAGCGATACTTGTCGGGCAGAAAATGTGAACGTATTGCTCAGTATTGACACCTCGGTCCCTATTAGTATTCCGGTGACTTGCATCAACAAGGTGGACCACGCTTGCACACGAGAACAGAAAACCGCCATGATTTCGCTAGCGTTACTGAATCTATAAAGCGAAAGCCTGGCACTTTATAACAGTTGCATTGCTCCCTAACCCCTGCGTATAGCTGCTAGAAGGTGAGATTGACCAAACCTCTGACAGACTTGGAAAAGTTAGCATGGCATTGTATGCCACCCTAATGTATGTACCCTGTATATGAATGAAGTCAACAGTATCTCAATCTCGCAAACTGGTAAACGGTAGTGGTCGGACCCACAAGAACATTGCGTCGCTGAACTCGGAATCTGACCGCTTCTTTCGTTGTGAAACACCAACGTTCAACTTTGAGTCGTGAAGCTGGGACTTCTATGTGCAAAAATAAAATACCCCCACCGGCTATACTAACTTCCTTGACGGTCTGCCTATGCTTGTCGTCCGAGTCATTGAAACTGATAGGTCTTTGTTGCAGTGTGTTGTCGTGGCGATATTAATGTCCGTTTAGACACACTAGCAGCAATTAATATCCGATCCAGGGTGTTGAGAATCTTGAGATTAGAAGCGCAGCAAGGGTGGAGCAATTTCCAATCCATGTGTGGACCTGGCTCTGGAGAAAGTCTAATCCACAGCAGCATGGTTTGTGGTTGGCACGCGGTGTCAGGCTCAGGCCTGAGGCTAGACTTGTCTGGAAGGCAATTACAATGGAATCGAGTCCCCCCGTGCTTACCGGCCCATTGAGTGATCCGTGGTTGTATTGGATTGAACACAATGTCTCCAAGACCAGCCAGATTGTAACATCGTAGCGAGACTGCTTCAAGTTAGTGTTATGGCTACACAGCCACATGCCATTAGCACAGGGCTCACAATGTTCGCACTCCGATGAGATTACCGTGCTCAATCACAAGTGTGAAATGGTGACGAGATTGACTCGTAAGTTCTTTATTCCCAGATCAAAACGTGGACACTACTAATAGCTAGTGTTACTCTTCGGACGTTTGCGGTGGTCTGGTGACTAGACACGGGCCCGGCTTGCCTCCGGGTGACGAGTCAGGGACCGGTCTGGTTACTAGACTAACTTGTTTGCGGGGTTATCGCAGATTGGAAGAAGATATAAAGACTGGCGACCATCATTAGCTTTCGCCCATCTTCAGAATCACTGGCATGTCAATCGCCAAGGGAATCGCCCTCATCACCGGATCTGCCCAGGGGATTGGACGTGGTATCGCACTTCGTCTTGCAAAGGACGGGTTCGATATCGGCTTGAATGACGTCCCGTCCAAACTTGACCAGTTGCGTGCTGTCGCGGACGACATCGAGAAGATCGGTCGAAAAACACTCCTGGTTCCCGGAGACGTGTCCGTAGACGAGGAAGTCAAACGGATGGTACAGGATGTCTCCAAGGAACTCGGAGGTCTCGACGTCGTGAGTAGTGCCTCGCTTCCATCGAATGTGTCCATATTTCGTAGATGGTAGCAAACGCGGGCATTCCTCTACTGGCATCTTTTGTCAACAGTAAGCTATTCTCGCGAGTTTCCTGGGACAAAGGTTGATCTGATAATGTCCCACAGCTGACGTGGATGCCTGGGACCGGGTTATGGCCGTCAATGCGCGGGGTACTTTCTTGTGCTACAAATATGCAGCACAACAGATGATCAAACAAGGACGTGGAGGGCGGATTATCGGCGCGAGCTCCATGGTCGGGAAGTCCGGTCAACCTTTGCTTAATGCATATACCGCTAGCAAGTTCGCTATCAGAGGCCTTACACAAACTGCTGGTAAGGAGTCCGTTTCGTCGTTACTTTCAGCAAACATTTCCGATCGAATCAGCACTGGAACTTGGCCGGTACAACATTACGGTGAACTCCTATGCTCCTGGTCCTATCGATACGCCAATCTGTAGGTGCTGGCAGTTGGAAAAATATCCAATGCAGATGTGGAACTAATGGCACACAGACAAGATCACTGATGAGCTATTGCCGGCTGATGTGGAAATGTTCCAGTCACTTAAGAGTGTAAATTATCCCCTTTTTTGTCACCTTGCAGCTACATTCTCATACTGTTCGTAGCCCTTTTCCGCAGGGGTTATAAAGCATAGAGGCCAGCCAGAGGATATCGCAAGCATCGTTAGCTACCTCGCCTCGAAGGAGGCGCACTTTATAACGGGTAGGTATTTCCTCGTCTCATTTTCTGGATCCCGCTTACCCATCCGATGATACCAGGACAAAGTGTAAGTTCCAGTTCGACTGATTTGAGGAACGCTGAACCAACTTGGTCCAGATCTCTGTCGATGGAGGAATTGTCTTGTCTTGATGCGAATTCTGTGACGGTACACTGTAAAACCTATCTGAATGTAAAGTGATTATTCTGTCTCTCTGGCCGTAGGTTTAGCTCGCGGTGGTTCGAAATGGTTGGTTGATGAAACACCCAAACGCCATAGAATTCATTGCTCAGAATTCCACTGGCAATAGCAGGTCGTCATATTTGATAATCCGACCGTCATCTCACAGCAGGCATAGCTCATGCAAGGTGTTGAGGTTCGTCGACCAAGGGTCCTTGAATTCGGACAAGTGTGTGGGCTATACATACAGAAGCCGTGTCGACGCTGCTCAAGGCTAGTGTGGCTCGTCATTCGCATTGTATTGAAGGCAGTAGACCCTCGTCACTTTTCTTTCCCTTGTACTCGCGACACCAGCGCTCGAAGCCGTGGCTGGCTCTGGTAAGATATCATCGATCACAGCGCCTCGACTTGCACTCGTACAACGCCGAATCAATATGAAGTTTAGTAAGTATACTTCGCGCTGAACTCACATCATGGCAGTTCGCTTCGCTTTGTGTTTACAACTGGGGCAGTAAAAGGGGTGCATTCCCAGAAGAACACCGTCTTCGCCCGTTGGACGAGGGTATGGTAAGGCTCAACATATGTGCGAAGCGTGTGTGCGCGTGTATTGGCCATTTATTGATTTGCAAAGATGCGGCGATGTTCAATGTTCCCTGCGGCCAGGTTGCCACTGGTGGCTAAACGGAGTCGTATGGGCAACGACGGATTTGGTACCAATTGTCGTCAAGTCGACTTGGAGTGTGGGCCTGGGAGCGTTTCACATGATGTGTCAATGCTTGAGATTGAGGCGCAGTGCGTCACAACTGTAGTTTCCCCAAGTTTTCCAAGCCCCAGCCACGGCGAGGCATGAGCTGCCGGCAATTCAAGGGACTACTTCAACTCAAGTTGGGGTGGGTGGCGTGATCGAATTGATAGGGTAGAATGAAGTACTGTCTTCTGCGCTTCGAGAGTCTGGTCTTGGGAGATTAGTCGGAACCTTTCAAGTTAGTGTGACCTTTCTACCGAACACATCGTGTCAATACGTTAATACTTACCAGTACTGCCTATTTTTTGTTTGCATATCCCGCGTTTTCATCATATTCAAATTGGTACCCACATTTTGTTCGATACATGTGCACACCTTTGTTTCATCTCTCCTTCATCTTGGCTCAGCGCTTTTACCGTAGGACACGGATATCTAGGGACCAAATCATTGCCCAGCTTGCTATCAGGTTTTCTCCTATAGCCTGGTCTAGGGGCATCCAGCACTTGGTGGGGAGAGACTTACCTCCGAACAATTGCGTTGAACCACCGAGCGGAGGTGTGTTGATCCTTCCGAGTCTCGGCAACTTGCGGTGCCAACTTGAACGCGGAGTCGCCGCCTCAGCTCAGGTGGGCAGAAATGTTCACCCTCAAATGTCGTAAACAAACGGGTTGGTACTACGAACAACTTCCTTCCTTGTATAACCAGGACCTTGATAGGTGCGGTGACGACGTGGCGCACAATGTATACTTCCTGCAAAATCACAGACCCCCTTTCCGACGACGCGCACTGTGCGGCGTGACGGCGGCGCCAGGTAGAGAAGTGCTCCGCGGTCTGATGGCGGTGAGTGATCGCATGATCTTATTTCTTACCAAAATCCCATTCTATGACCGAGCGACTTCATAGATCTGTCATCCATTAACACCGCTGTTGGACTCGCTAGGTTTTCACCTGGGCCAATGAATAGTTATCCTCGGGTTTACTCCTCGGTACCCTCGGCAATCAACAAAAATCTGACCTCGAGTAGTGGTCTGGGATCTTGCAATCAGCCGTAATGCTTGGATTTTCGTGGTCGGCCTTTCTTTCTTTGTGTGGTTTACGACCCGCTGTTATCGCAGAAGAATATAAGATCAACCGCGGAATCCTGTGGCCCTAAGGTCAAACGTTCGTTTTCCTACCCGACTCTAGCCAAATGTCTATCGTCAAGGGGGTTGCCCTCATCACCGGAGCTTCTCAGGGCATTGGGCGTTGTATCGCACTTCGTCTTGCAAAGGATGGGTTTGATATCGGCTTGAACGATCTCCCGTCAAAGCGTAACCAGTTGCGTGCTGTCGCGGACGACATCGAGAAGATTGGTCGAAGAATATGCTTGGTCCCGGGAGACGTCACCATCGAGGATGAGGTCAAAGGGATGGTCGAAGGTGTTTCCAAGGAACTCGGGGGCCTGGATGTTGTGAGTACATACTCCACCTCGATAAAACGCTTCCTTGGATGCCTTCCTTGTAGATGGTAGCGAATGCGGGGATCAATCAACTTGCATCCCTGGTTACAAGTAACCCACTCTCGAAAACTTCCTACAGCCTGTACTGACATGATGGCATCAGTGAAATTAGATGACTGGGAACGAGTCATGGCCGTTAACGCCCGTGGCCCTTTCTTATGCTACAAGTATGCAGCACAACAGATGATCAAACAAGGGCGTGGAGGGCGGATTATTGGCGCAAGCTCCGCCGCTGGAAAAACAGCTTTTCAATTGATCGCCGCATATTCTGCCAGCAAGTTTGCTATCAGAGGCCTTACACAGACCGCTGGTGAGAATCGAAACTCATTTGTCTGACTCCAAACTGCATTCATGATCAAATTAGCACTGGAACTTGGCCGATACAACATCACGGTGAATACCTATGCTCCTGGCCCGATTAACACATCAATGTGTAAGTTCCACCATCATACTCTCTGATCCCGGGACCGGACTAAGCACGGACAGCGGCCGGCCTGATATCTGGGGACGGTCACTTGCTTATAGGAACTGACCCGGAATCGGCCAACGTGTCGGAGAGTGTAAGTTGTGTTACTCCATGGTTGTCACACCAAATCCATTTCCCGTGTCATCGGTAGCGGCCGTTTACGGTTGTCCGGCGCATTGGTCAGCCAGAGGAAGTTGCAAATCTTGTGGGCTACCTTGCCTCGAAGGATGCAGGCTTCATAACTGGCAAGTATTCTTTCGATTCTGTCTCTATCTCACCTGCTTACATGGACCTTGGCAGGGCAATGTGTGAGTTCCAGTTTTGATCAATTCAACTATCCAGCTTCTGAAACCCGCGGTTTGCTCAACGCATCTGGCATAGTTCTCCATTGATGGAGGAGTCACCCTGTCTTGATCCAAATCACAAGGGACGAACGTCTTGCGATAAGTAGTAACCATGAAAGACGCTGAGGTTGTATTTTTCCATATTACCATCAAATATCCCATTTTCAAAGGCGCAGTCGGCGTCCGTGTTATGGCTGCAACAGACATTGGCCTGCAAATTTTGGTTTTCAGCACGTTAACGAAAATGCCTGAACCTGATGACCTATAGGGACCTCGCACGACTCAAGGTTTCAAACCCACCCCCGTAAAGTATGACTGGGTTCTGCTTCACCTACACTTGGTAAATGGCATCTGGCGAACCGATAACTGGAGAACTTTTGATACGTCAGCGGGGCTCCTAGTCGGATAAGAATCTGAGACTTGAACCACTTCGCATCTGCGCAGGGACCTTTCTACTTCGTACACCGCGGCACGTCGAACGCAACAAGAACTGGACATGTGGATGAGGCTCAGCACGCAACGTGGCTATCTCATTCGACATGCCGAGGACTCCCCTGTGAGCATGCTTTTCAAAACGTACTACACGATCGCACGGGGTTTCTTTCTGCGAGCAGGAGGAGTAGCGCATCGTCAGTGCTAGTGTATTTTCGCTCGCCTGCTCCTCCCAGCAAGCAGTCATCTCAGGCCTGAGGGACACTGGTGTAGACGACCCAGGGTTAGGCTGATGTCCGAAACTCCGAGACTTTGGACGAACCGAAGGAAGAGGAAGAGAAGAAGGGAAACAGATTCTTGAAGGGAACCTCCCCTCCCTTCCTCCTCCCTCGAGTGGCGGCCACTTGGGCCCCGAAACTCCTCGGACTCTGGAGAGACCACATCTGTCCCATCTCGACTCGGGGGGTTCAAGTTGCTTTGCTACGACTATGACCACGACCCGCCGCGTTTCTCGTCGCCGTTATCATCTTGATCTGACCCACATTTCAGCACTTTTTAAATGTCGACCCTCCGTTGCCTGCGTTCGCGTTTGAGCCGCGGGGTAACACGGACGTCACGGTTCACCGGCAACGCACGAGTTGAAGGCATCGGATGCGCGATACCGTAGGGTTGTACGTAGCACACCGGGTCGCTCGCTCGAGGTGGTACTCGACCAATGACGGCCCTGCATGCAAAAATGCGGTCATTCAAACTGAAAAAACGAACCCATGTCCACGTTCACTGGCAACGCGCACGGCGGCAGATACATAGCACACCGGCTCGCTCGCTCGAATGTAACGGACCAACTCGAGTCGCAAGGTACAATTGGAGCAAGCGAGGTCGGATCGCAAGTCGTGACGTCGTCTCATCGACTGCGGATGCAAACCGCAGCAGCGGAAGCAAAAAAAAAAGGAAAAGAGGACTGCGGTACGCCCGGTACCACCCGACCACACGTCTTACATAGGTATCGAATGCAAATAGGAGCGTGGAAGACGACGGTACCAGTGCCTCCCGACGAGCGTTGGCCGCACCAGAGGTGCCTCGAGTGCGACCCGACGGTCGTACGTGACGCGGTACGTTCGTTCGTGTTGACTGTGGCAGTTTAGCGGCTTGGCGTGGCGTGCGGTGGCGACGTAACCGACGTATGCATGATGCATGTGCATTGTGCACTGCCTTGTGGTCTGGACTGGGGCTCAGTACCTTGAATTTCAACTCGAGGTGCTGTAGATGAGTTGGCGAATGCGGGGTATGTATCACATGTCGCATGGGATCGATCGCCAAGGCAAGTGTTTTCTCTTTCGAATCAAAGTACGCATGATGAGTTTGTTACAGTTGGGAGCGTACGCCCGTATTGGATCGCGCCGCGTGTTGACGTTTGACATCGCGACGCTGACCAAAAGACCAAGTAAAACCAAACCGGGTTGGAAACCCGACAGTTTGAAACCCTTTCACCAGTGCCAGCGAGCGTTCGTAAACATGTTTTAGAGAACTCGAGCTCGGACTGTTGGGTGTTCCTATGTTACGCGTACGCCACACGACAAATACAGTCGATTTCATTGATATCGATGGTCGTACAGGGGATTCCAAGGATTCAAAACATTCATCATGGGTGCCTTGGCCTTGCTCCTGTCGCCGCGGGTAAAACAGTAAGTGACACTGATCGAATGCGACACCCCCCGCGACAGTGCGGGGCGATGCCGATAGTGATGGTGATACGGTGATACCGATATAGCGATGTCATCGTTCGCGTTGATGCTAGTACCTATGATGGATGGATGGAAAGTTTGATGTGGTACATGTATGGTATTTCCCATCCCGTTCTGAACCTCTTTCTCATGAGCACCGTAGCGAACCGGCCGTATCTGGGTAAGTTGGCGATGCATCCTCTATTATTCATGATATCATCATATCTCTACGCCACAGCTCGAGATCTGTGCAAGGTCAGTTTGTTCTGTTCATTTATGCGGTTGCCGTGGTGGCGAGGCGCCGAAACTCACTATAGCCTGAACCTATAGATCGCACATGTTACTAATGTGGCGCCGCATCTGCCAAATCGGTACAGTACTTTGTACACGATGCACATACCGTTAGGGGGTCGTCGTTGTCGTGTCGACAGATTTGTAAGGCGCAAAGAACAATGCTACAGCCGATGACAAGGTAAATTCGGAGATTTTCCCAAGCTAGGGATGGACCTGGATGTGGACTCGGTCGAACCGATTGAGGCAAGCATCTCGTGAGCTGTCATACATCCGTACGGACGGTAGTGAATCTGATTGATTGGTGATGGTGATATCGAAATTGCGATGAAGATGGATGGATGGACGCCAGTGGAAAGTTTGATGTATGGTATTTCCAGGTGAGTCGGCGATGGCATCCTCGAGTATATTATTCATGATAGTACGGTGAGGGGTCGTTATTGTAGTGTCCAAGGATGCGTAGGCCAAGACAAGGCGCGGGCGCAGAGAACAACTTGAATGCTACAACTAGACGATGACCAAGGTAAGCTCGGAGTTTTTCCCTAAAGTAGGAAACTGCCAAACCGCCAAACCGAGGCACTGTGCCGCCGATCTCGTGGGCGCTGTCATACGTCTGGGCAGTAGCGAATCTGATGGATCCCATCACTCAACTTGTTCTGATCTGTCCATCGTGCATCATCCACTGCTCCATCGCCACAGTCCGAGAACGATGATCGTTTTTCTCTTGACGCGGTATGTGTTGATGCGACGCCATCGATGTGGCCAAATTGGTACCGTAGTACTTTGTACACGATACCCATACCGTTGGTGTCGAAAGATTGGTAAGGCGCAGAGAACGATGCTACAACTAGCCAGTGTGATTAGGGTAAGCTCCATGCGGCATGCATGCCAATCTCGTGCGCACCATCATATGACTGGGGCGGTAGCCCATCTGACTCGGATGGATGCCATCACCCATCATCCATCGTGCCATCATCCGCTGTGCTCCATCGTCATAGCCTGCCGGAGATCCGTACAAGCATGTATCCCGTTTTGTTTTGTTTTGTTCTTTCATTTGCTGTGGTGGAGAGGCGCCGAGACTCACTATAGGCCGCATCGGTACTTTGTACAACAATAGGCACATACGGTCGAGGGACTTGTTGCTGTTGGCTCTACATGTATATACATATACAAGGACGGACGCGGAAGAACAAGAACAATACCGGCGAGTACAAGGTAACGTTCCGAGACCGCGACTCGGAGGTGCGTGTTTCCAAAGAGTAAACTAGGAACGGACCGTCTCCTGCAGACATATAGACCGCATGGCGCATGCATCGACACAGCGTGGCGCCATCGGTACCAATACTATACGGCAAGGGGTGTTGTTGTTTCGACAAGACCACAACAAAAAGACAAGGCACAGAAGGTTAGCTCTGAGAACATTTGGTAGGGTGCGTGGCCGCCCCTGAAATTCTAAATCATTCATTTCCCAAGAGTATATTATTAGTAGGAACGGACGGTCTCTTGCCAGACCCTCCATCCTTTCCCTGGGCCAGCCCTCGTGCGCATGTCGACGCACGCACACACGGGCCGGCCAATGAGTAGAATTTAGCATCAGACACACGTACACCGACAATTAGACGCGCGCGCCACGCCTCATGGCATTTGACAATGACGAAACCAAAACCAACCAACCTTGTTTAATCGCGTCCTGTGCCCTTGCGCCCTCGTGTCTTCTATACTTCTGCTCTTCTAGCCCATTTTTTTAAATTTAAATTCTTTTGATTTGTTCTGACGGCGAACTCGGGCTCGTGTCGTAAGCGCATCACCTATTTCTTTTATCCTTTTTATCTTTTTGATTGATGGCATGTTCGGGTGGGGGGCTGGGGTTAGAGTGCACGACGGCAGGCGATCGTGCGAGTCTTGCCATTTTTACGTGTTTTCGAATGGGCCTAGGGAAAAAGACGCGTTCGGTCCTGATTCAGCTGACCGAGCGGCGCGCAAGGGACGGGATCAGGGCAGAATGGTATCGATCTCGTGCTGTGATCAGGGGGGGATGATACACATCGTGATGAGAATACATACATGGGTTATTTCCATCTCGTCCCCCGTTTCCCATCCTCATCTCAACCTTGACGGGACGCTTATTCAGACGATGACTGCGCTCGGTATCGCGATTGTGACGGGTGCTGGACAGGGAATCGGCCGCGCTATCGCCTTGCGGCTTGCTGACGACGGGTTCGACGTTGCTATCAACGATGTGCAGTCCAACAAAGTCAATCTCGAGGCGGTCGAAGCGGAGATCGCGGCCAAGGGACGACGGACCGCGCTCGTCTTCGCGGACGTGACCAAGGAAGAAGAGGTCAAGGGCATGATCGAGCAGGTCGTTCGGGAGCTGGGTGGTGTAGACGTGGTGCGTGTCTCGGTGACAAAGATGAGCCAACAATCGACAGCTGTTGTTGTGCTAGATGGTTGCAAACGCGGGGACCTGTCGTGTGGGTACCTTGTTGGAAAGTACGCCGGTGATTTTTGCGGGGTATGAGCGTCCACTGATGCGCCAGGTCCAGCTGATCTGGATAATTTGGAGTACAACTTTGCGGTGAGCGTCAAGGGGACGTTTCTCTGCTTCAAGTACGCCGCCAAGCAGATGATCGCGCAAGGACGGGGTGGTCGACTTGTCGCTGCGTCCTCTGTCGCAGGAAAGATGGGTAAGGCGCCAGACGGAAGACGGAGCCCAGTTGATCGACCGATCCCCACGCAGGCCATGTCAACCAGATCGCGTACTGTCCGGCCAAATTTGCTGTGCGGGGTCTAGTTCAATGTGCAGGTGAGTGACAGGGCGCTGTTTTGTTTTCAAACAAGGTTCTGTTTTTGCCTTTCATATGCCTGCTGCTGTGTTTTGGGCGACGTGATGGGTTTCGAACGGAATGGTTGATGGAATGTTGTCTCTGGCCGCATTGTTGCCGCGTTTGGATACTAGCTCTCGAATTGGGACGTCATGGAATCACCGTGAATTCATATGCGCCCGGAGCTATAGCGACCGCGATGCGTAAGTGGGATTGAGAATGGAGCGCCATATGAATCAGCTGACACAATTGCAGTGGAGAGCATCCGACAAGCGAACGAGGGACGCGAGGAGAAGTTTTATGGAGAATTCTATCAGACGGTAGGTGGATCCAGCGTGTTCGGCAAGGGCCGAGCTGTTGATGCTCGGATGATGAGGTTGCGGATCGGTGCGCGGTGGGACACATTGGCAAGCCCGAGAATGTGGCGAGCGTGGTGTCGTACCTCGTCTCCAAGGAGGCGCACTATATCACGGGTGAGTATGAATGGAGAAAGGGGTCTGAAATGAACTGATGGTCGTCGCAGGACAGAGTGTAAGTAGACCGGTTGGCTCGGGAGATGCACGTGATCGCTTAGGACTGTTATGCGTAGTACTCTGTCGATGGGGGTGTCTCGTTGTCGTAAGGGGGACCGATGCAAGGCAATGGGTGTTCCGAAAGGCCCAGATGAGTCCGCGATGGATCGCGACGCGGGGAATGTGACGATCTGAACCAGGTCGGAGAAAGGGAGCGACAAAGAGATTGATGGACAGATTGACGTCGAGCCAATCGGGTGAGATTTGGTGCGCGAGAAGGTGGGCGTGATGGACTCGAGGCCGTGCGGGTGTTCGGATCTGAAGCGGGAATAAGACCGCCTAAACCTGGGCAACGTGTAGATGGGACATAGTCAGGCGAACCGGAGATGAACGTTAGTGAACACCACATACCGCACCGATCATTGAAGATCGCTGACAGGGCCCATAATAAACACCCGTCCGTCCTGTCTCTTTCCCCCTCCAAATGCCCGCTTTCCTGTCCAGAAAGAAACAGCCTTCTTTCATCTCCTCCTCCCCCCCCCTCGCCGATGCACCCCCCTCGCTTCCACCCCTCCTCCTCTCCGTATCCCTCGCCGATCCCGACCCGCCTCGCCCACCCCCCGCCCTCCCTCCCGCCGCATCACCACCCGCACCCGCCCTCCCAACACCCCCGCCAGAGTACCTCGCCATCGACGATCTCTGGGACCCGTGGACGTCGTG